>SJYO01052474.1:12437900-12510329 GCA_006410555.1 Capra ibex | reverse complement strand
GTGGTGTCAAGTTTTCGTAGTTAAGAAGCCACGAGCCGAAAGAAGTGTCAGGTTGAGAGTGTAGGTATATACTGGTGATCTTTTAGGTATTGGAACTGATCTGCCTGGAAACAACCGTTTCATTACAAAGACGAAAAGTGATACGATAGATCCAACCAGTATTGAAAGGAAGACTCCTTATTCGTAGAAAATTAAAGTACCGACGTTAGTGGTAAACGTCACTAAAACCTCGGGGGTTTTTATTTCAGACTGTGACAAAGGTGTCAAAGGGGTAGATAAAGGGTACTTCACTACCCTGCTCTACGGTACTAGAAGCAAAAGACTTACACCTCGAAATTCGGTTGAAAAAGTGAGAGGAGAAAGTGAAAGTAGTTCTCCGAAAAATCAAGGAGAAGTGAAAGACGGAATTCCCACCACAGTAGACGTATAGACTCCAATAACTATAAAGAGGGCCCTTAGAACTGAGGTCGGACACGAAGAAGGTCGGGTCGCAAAGAGTACTACATGAGACGTATCGTCAATTTATTCGTCCCACTGTTATATGTCGGAACTGCATGAGGAAAAGGTTAAACCTTGGTCAGACAACACGGTACAAGTCAAGATTGAC
Source organism: Capra ibex (assembly GCA_006410555.1). NCBI lineage: Eukaryota > Metazoa > Chordata > Mammalia > Artiodactyla > Bovidae > Capra > Capra ibex. The sequence continues at coordinate 12,509,722 of SJYO01052474.1, read as the reverse complement.
AACGAAGGACTGGACGTATATCCAAAGAGTTCTCCGTCCAGTCCACCAGACCATAAGGGTAGAGAGAGTCTTAAAAGGTGTCAAATAACACTAGGTGTGTCAGTTTCCGAAACCATATCAGTTATTTGTTTCATAATATATTTTATCTATTTGTTATTCTAGGATGACATTTCGTGTCCCTTGATAATGAGTTGTAGGAAATTATTCGGTATTACCTTTTTTTTTATGTGTATGACATAGTGAAGTGACACATCATCTGTCTGTGTGTTGTTACATTTAGTTGATATAGAGTTATTTTTTTAGTATTACCAAAAACTAAATACGAATCCAACCCGTGTCATCTTTCGTTGTAGAAGAAACTCCAACAAACAAGTCATAAATCTTCATCAAACCCCTAAGCCTAAACTTCAATGAAGAAGAACAGAGGAGAAAGGAGGATGAACCCAACTGAAAGGGACCGGACTCAGTCCTGTCCACAGGGACTACACCCTTTCGGACGGGTTCCTATCCCCGCGCTTGAGTCAGTTATACTCGGACAGGTGTCTGACTTGTAGGAAAGGAGGAGATTGGACGACTATTCGAGGGACCCTTGAGGGTAGGTTCCCAGGTTGAGTACGGTGCAGACTTGGGACCCTAAAGTGTGACTTGTCACATTCGTGGGTTCCTACCTGGGAACTGAGATTCCTAACGGACCGATCTTATTGATCACCAGTCTAGGGGACGAATGTCCTTTATTTCGGATATAAGATACTTTTGAACTTTACTTCGGATTGGATGTTCTTGTAACTTAGTGATACAACCTGTGGACTTTGGTTATATTATAATATTTAGTCGATGTCGAGTTAATTTTCTTTCTGTAGACGGATTGGTACGTACATATTATACAGTGACTTCTATTTTAAACACTTCCTCTGGGTCACCCTTTCGTCCTTCGTAACTCTCCGTAGTCTTTCCGGGTATTCTGAGTCTGTGTTTACACGACTCAGTCCCCGTAGGTTTTTTTGTAACTCACAACTTTAATTTCGTCTCTATACGTACTCGTCAGCCCGGGAAAGAGCTCGGGAGTCCAAAGGTGTGACTCCTTCCCTAGTGCGTCCTCATTTCAAATAGAAAGAAGAAAAGACGTCCTCTACTGTGATTTCAACTATAGCGTTAGGGATTGAGATCACTTACGAGGGAGTGTATCGAGTGTAGGGTGGTTATTGTCGGTATGGGGGTTGGAGGTTTCGAAACGTCTTGTGGGTCGTACACAGATGGACTTCCCCTTCTTTCTCTCTGTTACTGACACTTCGTGGACAAATTTCCTCCGAAGAGATCACCGAGTCTGTAATTTCCTAGACGGACGTTACGTCCTCTGGGTCCAAACTGGGGACCCAGTCCTTCTAGGGGACCTTTCCCCTTACCGTCGGTTCAGGTCATAAGAAGGGACCTCTTAAAGTACCTGCCTCCTTGGACCACCCGACGTCAGTACCCCAACGTTTCTCAGTCTGTTCTGGTTCGCTGATTGTATGTTTGTGTAGACAAATTTTCTTCAGTAACAAATTTTTTATTCTTTATTTTTGGCGGGGGTACAAGTCGAGTCATAGAAGGACGGTTCACGACCTTTAAAAGACTTTTTTATGACTTCTTTTTTTTTCTCGATATCCGTAAAATGAACGGTCGTCTACCGCTACATCAGATCAATAAACTTCTTAGCTATAAATTCCAAAACACCCACCCACACACCCACACACACACACACACACACACACAGATTCAGACTTCGGATTGGAAGTTCTTGTCTTTCCCCATCCCCTTCATGAAATATAGATCTGTGTCTACTCGTTCTGTTTAGTTAAGAATTTTCCGTTTTCGGGACTAAATTGTTAGTTTTTTGTCTCAGGTCCTCTAGAAGTACTGGCTCCCTAGTTTGAGTGCACAGAACGTAGAGGACGTAACCGCCCTAAGAAATCTTTTGCCTTCGGGGTAAAGAGATGATTAACGACATTTGAGGACACTTAGTGACACCAGAGGCTCGACGTCGTTACCACCGTGGTCCTTCGAACAGTCTTTTCGTCCTAAAGTATCCGTGGGGTTGAGTGACTTAGTCTTAGACGTAAAATTGTCCTAGGGATCCACTAAGTACGTGTGTCTTCGAATTCTCCTTTTTTCCGGTACTAAGAATTGTGAACGATCTGTTCTTTTAGTAGATCCTCGAATCTGGTCAATTCCGCGGGACATGAGTGTCCAGAATCGTACCCCACCTCGCGTGTAGTGACAGAAATTTCCGACGACCCCACAAATTTCCGTCACCCTCAACTCTTGGTGAAGAGACCCGATTCTCTACTCGGAGGAACTTCTGTTATTCCTGTTTGACTCTACGATAAAAAGTTTGTTTTTTTCTTTGGAAGTAGAGGTTATTTAAGAGTGGACGACACGAGGAGTGTGTTCCGGGTCCATTAGAGTCTTTGGGACTGTCCTGAGACTACTACACAGGGATTTACTCAGGGTGTCTTCTGACTATAGTCTTAATGGACTCTACGAGTGGTCACCGTAAGGGCCCGGAGTGGGGTCTGTGTGTCGTGGTCTAAAGTATCCCATCTTGTACAGATTGTTCACAAAGATACCCAGAGTAAATGTGTCTTTAACCTTTTGATAACCTGATATTCTCCCCTCTCATTCTCCGTGTGTAAGTCTATCTTTAAGGGGCCTGACTTGGGATTGCAGTCCTACTTTAAAGGACTTAAAAGGGGTTTGACTTTTAAAGGTCTATTTCTAAGACTACTTACCGTAAGGTTTCCGATAGACTCCTACAGTTTGTGTGTGTCTCCAGTACAATAATTAGAGTTGAACAGAGATTCCATTTATTTGCACTTACGGAGGAAGAGCTTCCTCTTGTGGTGTAGTACAGTCCAAACTCGTGTCTTACGGGGGGTTCCTCTTTGGGGTCCAGTCTTTCGTGTGCGTGTAGGAAGGGGGAAGGAGGAAGGATCCCTATTGGACGAAAGTGACGGTGGGAGACAAGAAGAGACGGAGAACCAGAGTTGACGCCGAGTAAATCCAGTCTCTCAGTTCCCTCGACTCCTTATTCTTTGAGGCAAGGAGACTAAGGCAAAACGGTTCACCCCACCAAATGAAGTAAGAGACTGACGGGGGTAGGACGTCGACTGAGCACACGTCACACTTCCCGTGCCATACCGGTGTCGATCTGGATTTTCTCCTCAATCCAGTGGGGACTGGTACTGAGACGGGACGAGTGGTGTCGACCCCCACCCTGCACCAATCTCCACATGGTAGGATTGTGACTTCTTCCTTGGTATTTATATACCTCCAGTCAAACTTTCCAAGATTAATATCTGCCCACAAACCTAAAGAGATGTCGAAAGAGTTGTAAAGTACAACACGAATCTTTGTTCCAAGAAACATAAATAGTACGAATCATTTCTTAAGCTCCCTGAAAGGACCACCAGGACACAGACCTGAGGTTCGAGGATCACGTCCCCCCACCCCCCTCCCGGACCCGACGTAGGGACTAGCCCCTTGATCTAGAATGTTCGACGAATTTTTCCTAGATTTTTTCCTAGGATTTTCTTTCCTAGGACGTGAGAGGTTGTCTTCTAGGGGGTGCGGTGTCGCTTCTTACTTTTGGGGACGCGGTGTCGACCCGGGCCGTCTCGGTTTATTTATTGATAAAGAAATTTTTTCTTAAGAAGAAATGTCTCCTTTATGTGTCTTCAAATTTCAATGTGTGATAAGTAAAACTAAACGAATCAGTGTAAAGACTCTTAGGATCCATGAGACCTCCACTGGAGTAATCCCGTTAAGTATTCGGTTTCACGGAGTTCACTGTCAGTCCTTCGAAAAACGAAGATTATTGTCCGGTCAAAATTTTGGACTTATGGAGTGACACTAGAGTTTAAGAAGTTTGTGTAAAGCTGTAGAAAGGGTTTTATTAAGAAAGGAAAGGACTTTTTAGGTAACTATTGTTTCGGTGAAAGGTCTATGAGCCGACCTTCTAGAACTACGGAACGAAGGGAAATTCATAGGGTAAGTAGGGGTACGGGTAGACAAGTAGGGGTACGGGTAAGTAAGTAGGTGTGTAGGTAGGAAATTGGGTGTCCAGATGGGTAGATAAGTGACCAGGTAGGTAACACGAGAGGTAGGTTAAAAATTTTTGAAAATAATTGCGTATAAACTAAATGTTACAACACAATTAAAGACGATATGTCGTGTCATTGAGTCTATATGTATATATTATATATATAATAAAAAGTATAAAAAAAGGTTAATACGAAGTAGTGACCTACAACTTATATCAAGGAACACGATATGTCATCCTGGAACAACAACTCCCTTTCTGGCCCTCAAACCCTAATCATTTACGTTTGATAGAATATGTCTTACCTACTTGTTCCGGGAGATTAAATACGATTGCGTATCGGAGGACTGAATATACATAAGAGTTACACGGATTAATTAGACGGTAGTATAATGAGGAAATAAATTTTTTTATAAAAAGTTTTGATTTTTTTTTTTTAGAAATTTATCGTTTTTGGTTTTAAAAATTATACTTAGGTTTTAGGAGGCGGTCCTAAATTCTGTGACGAGGTGTTCAAGAAAGATTAGAAATTAGTGTAAAGATTATTGAATTATACATACGAGCTGGGTAATATAACACGAGTTTTACTTAGTGAAAGTAGTGTTGTAGGGTGGAAGATGTGTGTGGCGACCAATTTGTTAATATCAAGTAAGAACACGCGACACGTGATCTTTAGTCTCCAAGTCTCCCCGTCGGGGACCGTAATTGACTCGGACATAGAGAAGCCTTGTCTGTGTGTCTCATATGTGTCATGTCCTGAATTACGACGTTAAATGTATCATGTGTACACGCGGTACCGGAAGTCCTCGTATCGGTTGTTCGGTTAATCAAGACTCGTTGACAAGTCTTTCCACGATGACTCGTCATTTCCCACTTGTCCTTGCACTACGTTCTCTCTCCTTCTTCTCCCGTACTGGGATCAAAGGAGACGTGTTGATTCACCACAGGTAGAAGACAAAGTCGGTGAAGGGACTGTGGTACAGGAATAGTGAGGGTTCACTGACGAACGGAGACTTTAAAGTGTCGGGGACACCAGACTAGGTGAGTTGACTCTTAAGTGTAGAGGAATTACAACGAGTCTAAGAAAAAGGGTAAGCGGGGAAAACACAGCAATTGTTTGTGTTATAGGAAGCTTTTAAGTGAAGACGAAGGAACTCGACAAAAGATAAATCGCTTTCTTCTTTGTTAGAATCTAGTAGAGACTTCAGGGACAGAAATTATCAAATATGTCTCTAACTTTGTCCTTGTCCTACATAGAATTGACCTGACGGAGGAAGAGGTTTCGTCTCTAGTAGATGGTAAAAGATTTACGGAATTTCCTTTTCGAACATTCTTAAATTAATTACGTAAAATGTATCTGAACATTCTATTTTATATGGACTCTAATTAATCGTACACCTCGAGTCCACCGGTTTAAGTACCTCAGTAAATGTAATTTATTGACACGACACAAGGTACCAAGGGTTGGTGTGGGAGTTGGGATCAATCCGATACCTTTCTGATCTGGATCTCTCCCTCATTCTAAGTCTCGTTTGACTTGAAATGAGGGTTCTTAAAGAGTTCTCCATCAAAATCCTAGTGGTAGTAATGTTGTACTTCTAGTAGGGAGTCATTTAGTTTTCTCATCCTACAATTTTTATTTAAGAGATGAATGTTGTCAAGAAAAGGGATAAAAGATGCTACAATTATATCTGAAAATTGTCTTCTTAATTATAATTCTTAAAACCCCCCTGAAGGGACCGTCAGGTCACCAATTCTGTAACGGAAGGTTAAGTCGCCCATACTCAACCTAAGGACCAGTCCCTCGATTCTATGGTGTACGGAGTACGGGGGGGGGGTTTTTTTTTTTTGTCTTGTATTCGGTGTCTTCGATATAGTATTGTTTAAGTTATACGAGTCAGTCAGTCAGAACAAGTTGAGGAACGTTGAAGTACTTGACATCGGGTGGTCCGAGGAGACAGGTACCTCAAAAAGTCCGTTTTTAGGACCTCGTCCAACGGTAAAGGTTGAGCTCCCCTAGAAAGGTTGGGTCCCTAGTTTGGACTCAGAGGACGCAAAGGACGTAACCGTCCTTAAGAAATGGTGACGTAGTGGACCCTTCGGGGTCGCTTAAGTTATTTCAGAAATTTTTACCGGGTGTAATTTTTTTTTTTTAGAAATTTTTTCTTTTTCTTAAACCTCCAAAGGGACCACCAGGTCACAATTCTTAGGTGGAACGTTACGACCTCTGTGGACAAACTAGGGACCAGGCCCTTCTAGGGTGGACGGTGCCCCGTTGATTGTGGACAGTGTTGATGACTCGGACGTTGGGATCTCGGGTACGAGATGTTCTCTTCGGTGGTGTCACTCTTCGAATGTCGCTGACCTCTCATCGGGGGTGCACGACGTTGATCTCTTTCGGGCGCACGTCGTTACTTCTGGGTCGTGTCGGTTTTTGATTCATTTACGTGTTTAATTTTATTATTATTATTGAAACTTCTTTCCTTTCCCCCTATTATAAAGAAATTTACTCTTTGAAATGATATTAATTACACTAGACCTTTTATGGGTAATTGTAATGATTATTCTTGTTCGTAATAGAACCCAGTTAGAATTAAGATACTAAACGGATGAATGTGCTCCACTGATTTTGTCAAAATTTAGAAATTCAACGAATCGCACTGTGAAGTCCCTTAGAACAGAGTTTTACATTTTACACGTGAATTGCCTGTGTCCTTTATCGTAGGTTTGAGCGTATTTTCAGTGTCGTTTTAGTCTTGGGTGTCTCCTCATAACTATTCTTCGGACTCTCACCCTGCTCTTAATCTACTCCTCTGTTTGTGGACCTAAGACCTTGTTAAAGATAGGAAATTTCTCGACACATGTAATTTGTACAATAATTTAGAATGAAGAGATTCCGATAAGCAATAGGAGTTTACTCCAACTATAATTAGTAAGATATCCTGAACCTGTTTCTGGTTTACTTTGGACACTTTCCACTACATAAAAACCATCGGAACCACCACAGACAACAAGTACTAGTAGTACCTATTATTTAGTAATAATGAGTTTCATCAACTCAGAGCTAATGTCGTCTTTCTTTGTGTCCACCACCAAGTCCACCATTTCTTAGACGGACGTTACGTCTTCTGGGCCCAAGCTAAGGACCCAGCTCTTCTAGGGGACCTCTTCCCCTTACCGATGGGTGAGGTCATAAGAACGGACCTCTTAAGGTACCTGTCTCCTCGGACCACCCGATGTCAGGTACCCCAATGTTTCTCAGCTTGTACTGACTCACTGATTGAGTTTGTGTGTTCGAGTACTTCCCGAAGGATTGATATTCTCAATTCTTTCGACTTTGTGACTCTCAAACATCGTACTTGAAAGAACTTTTAGACATTCATTTTACAATCGTTAAGCCAAAAACTGTGGAGATCACTTCGAACTGCACCTTCGTCTCCCTATTTAGGATCTTGGAGCTCCAAAGCGGACCGGGGCAGTTCACATTTCGACACGGAATGACCTCTTTGACCGACAGAAGGTTACGATCCTCAGGGTGTGTCACGATAAAATGACCCACAGTCCTTTACACAAAAGTTCTTTCACAACTTTGAAGGTTCACTTTGCGTACTTTTAGCTGAATGGACCAACGGAGGCGAGAACCCCAAATGCTTGTGTTCGTTTCCAAAGTACTCGCCTCTTCTCTATCCAAAATAGTGTTTTCCTGCTGGAAACAAAAGGACGATTTCTTTCTTTCGTCGTGATGACTCTGAACTTTTCGTCGGGGTTTCGTTACGTTCACTCTATAAAGGTCTTGGTGACGGTGAGGGGTGGGGTAGGGGGGTTTAGTTGTATAGGGGGTTTTATGTGACGTAAACAAAGTGTCCCGAGTGAGTTGTACTCTTTCACAGAGTTCGACATTGAACGGGGGTTCTTAAATCGGTACTAGAAAAAAAAAGATATCCGAACTACACATGATCTATGTAAGATCGAGAGTAGAAGTAGTAGAAACCCTATTATGAAGGTATCTGTTTTCGTTTACGAGACTGAGAGTTCACCGTTCTCCAAAATACACACATAAAATTTCCCTGGCCGTCTTGGGGTCGCACCAATCCCATACCACTTCCTCTCACCTCCCTCTATGTAGTCGTTTTCCTCGAGCCCGGTCCAGCTCAGTCTGCCCCTCTACCACCTCTCCTTCCACCTAAAGGGACCTGGTAGTGGGAGTTCGTGAATGAAGACAAGGAGAAAACGACCGAAAAGAAAATTTCGAACAAGAGAAGAAGAAGGCTAACCTGCGGAAGTCCCTCAAGACGTCCCTTTCTCCCCTCGGGACTCGGCCGTCCGGCTGCCCGGCGCTCGCGCGGGTACGTCCTGGTACCTCTTCCGCTGCCGCCGCCGCGTACGACAAGCCGTCCCGTACGAAGAGTACGAAACTGTGAAGGTTCGGTGACGAGTACCCCTTCGGTGTGTGTCTGGGTCAGCGCACGACCTCTCACTCGCTGACTGAGGGGTGGGGTGCCTCTCCGTCCCTCAATCTTGGGACCTCCGAGAGTACCTGAGTGTATTGTTGTGTACAATATGGACGGTTGGGAGGGTCATTTTTACCTTCTTAGGGTTTAAGAGACTCCCCGAGGTCAGAGGGCGGGTTGGTCCAGGCAGAGGGCGGGTTGGTTCAAGTTCTTCAAGTAGAGGACCATACCTCTAGTGGATACACCTTTACATTTTTTCCTCCGGTAAAAAGTGCAAAAAGAAAAAAGAAAAAGAAAGAAAGGGGGAGACAAATGAAAAATATCCTCTACTGGACAAGTATATTTTACTGAGTTGCGGTGACTTTACAATACTAGGTTCAGAAGATAGTCGTAAGTACCGAACCAAAAGTTTTACGTCTCACCGTCAGTGACGAGAAGGAAAAGGACCGATTCCGGGGTGACCAAATTTTTTCAGGAGGGAGGGAACCGTTGGAACTAGAAAAAGGAGAGTGTCTTCGCGCAGGTTGAACTTTGTGTCCCTGAGGTTTAAATGAACGGGACAGAAAGAGAAAGATCCCTAACATACCTGGTGTTGAGAACTAATAAAGTCGATAAATGAGAATTATAAACTATGTCTACGAAACTCTTCTTGGAAAAAGACCCTTGTCAGTGTCGAGGGACCGACTTCCGTTCCGTTTTAGTCTAAATTAATCACCTCTCAGTCAGTAGTTAATCTACCGGTAGAAGTATTTCTGTTCGATAATGATGGTACTGTATCTACAACTTTCGGACTTTATGTTTTAAAAATTGAATTTTCAAATGTATTCGTATCTGTGTACGTAACGAACTCGTTAATTTACAAAAGTTTGTCGAACTTCTTTGAATCTATAGATAAAAAGTTGTAACATAAAAAAGAATCTTGTAAGTTTTATTTGGAAAATCAGATCTCATGTAGTACATACTTGTGTAGGTTCAATCATTCTGACTTTGATAAATCGAAAATAAACGTAAACCTGGTTCTTTTTTTTTTTTTCAACTAAACACCGGACACGAGTGGTTCCTACTTCCTTTGAAAGAACTTGGTGGTAAACAGGGTTCCAAAAGAAGGGGGTAGTCTAATTTTCTCAGAAGTCCAAAAGACTTAGAGTGGTCTTTTCTTTAGGTCTTCAAGTACCCACAAGTGCTACGGTCCACTAAAGAGTAGTGAGTGAAATCTGATATGAAGAGGACGTTTATCTAGAGGTCCAAAGGTTTAAGGGGAAATTGACCTAGATAATAGTACAAGGAGAAACCCTTTGAAGACGTAAGAAACTCGTAAACGATATAAAACTGATGAAGGTTAAAATAATTTTCCCTTCTTGTTAATGAGCCTTGAAAATTTACGAATTAGTCAGTTTATAAGGTTCCTCTCACGACTTTTGATAATCTAACCGTCTTCGTCGCAGATAATGAATACCGTTAAGTACTACGAAACTCACAACCATGGACCCGGGGTTGTTTATAAGAATAAATTAAACAAATCCCCCTTCGGGTCCGTTTCTATGAAAAATTTTCGAGGGGTCTTATCTTATCTAATGCTGTCCTACCTTATCTTATTTTATTTTATTATTTTCGAGGACCCCTTAAGATCACACCGGTCGTAACTCTTGGAGACAGACTTCATGTTTTCCATCTTACTCCTCGACATACATGACGCATCTCATTTCGGTTAGTGACCCCATTCTTGACACTCTACACCCTAAACTGTCTGACTTAAGACTTGGAGAGACAATGATCGAGGTATTGGAACCGGTTCAGTTTGAAAACTTAATCCAAAGAATTAAAAGTTTCCTTCCACTATTATGGATGGAGTTTCCTGTCAACACCTCAAATTTACTTTTTTTTTTTTACGTACATTTCATCAATTGGACCATAGGTAGGGCACTCTTTGTGAAACTAGTTACAATAGTCAACGGAGACTACCGATATATAGGGGTCGTGGTTACGGACCGTGTGTCATCCATGGGTCTAGTAACACCTTTATTATTCAGTCATAAAAATATTAAGTGCTGTGACTGACTCAGAAGGGATTAAAGTATTTCCCAGGAATCCTTCACCACTGACAAAGGATTAAAGAAAGTAAAAGTAACTAAATCACGGTTCTCGTTACACCCTGTGGTTGTGAATGTCCTTGTATGATACCCGGAGCCGAGACCTGTCCTGAGTTATTAATTTGAGGTTCTCTGTCCCGTGTACTTGGTTCAACTCCCTGACAAAGGAGTTGAACGAACTAGTGTCTTTAGTGTCAAGAAGTCCACTAGGACGACTAGTTCACAGAAACTTTTCTCCCAATCTTTTTGTATGGTTTTATTGCGACGTACAGACTTTTTCCTCATCCGTCCCCTGAGTCGAGAGTATCCCTTGTCTGTCTGTTTTTACCGGAAACAAAATTTGTGTCTACGTTTACGAAGGTTTGGAGTGGTTCGGTGTGCGTGGACTCCGGAAGTAGAGTGTCTTGTTCTTCCCCCTTTCGAGTTCGTGTCACCAACTGAATGTCATGGACCTGCGAACAAGCACTCGAGACTCATTCGAATGGAGGGATGTCTACCAGTTTCTCGTTTGCTATTCGTAATACCTTGAGGTGTGGAGGTTCAAGGGGTCCGAAGAAAGACAGGAACACATTTGTACATAGAGACAGAGTCCTGTAGTGAAGAAAATCTTCCGTCGAATTAAGTCACTCCTTGTCTACCTACGCTTCCGTCTAAGTCCGACACAAAACCGGTTCTGTTCAGAAGTTCGGAACGATTAGGTGTTATAGTGAATGAGACGGACCAGTCAGAACACTCTCAATTTATTTGTACCAAGGGTTCTTACTTTTTTAGTATGGTTCTGCAATAATAGATCTTAACAACTGTTTTGTCGGTTCTTTGGAAATTATGAAAAGGACCCAAGATTTTGTTTCGTCGTGACAATAGTTTTCGTCGATTGAGTCACCACGTTTCCCAAGCGAGATGTTCAAGTTGACAGGTTTGTCGTTTTGCATCGCGAGAACAGACCTAAAAATGTAAGAAGACTAGGGTTGTCGTAAGTGGGGACATGTAGGACACGGGTGAGAAAGCACTTTAAGAATTCTATTTCCTAAAAACAAAAGAACAGTGTCCATAACACCGTGTCCTAATGGAACGGTGTTTTTATTAGGATAGTTGTGTTAGAAATAGTGTCAATACTGCGGAAGGACCCGACAATACTTTAGGATGCCTACTTAGTAAGGTGACACTTACTTTGGGTTGAATGATGAGAATAATTGAGAACCCTAAAGGAGTCCACTGTCCTAGCGTTTCCTAGTTAATATTATTGTTCAGATTTCTATGGTATAGAGTGAAGTAGTAGGGTCTACTGCAGAAGGAGGTAAGTGTGCGACCTGGTTTGAGACTACCTATTGTTCTCCCGCGAGGCACCTGAAACAGATACTTTCTTATCAGAGTGAGACGGGACGAGGTCGAAATCGTAACATCGTTACCAACAATATTCCTGTCCGTTCGTCTTCTTAGTCCTTTTGAATGAGGTTTTCAATTCCTGTCCCAGAGTCGTCGAAGAGTCCGTATAAACCGGTTTAGTGTCGTTGAACAAAGTGTGTCGTTCACACTGTAAATCTAACTGGTTTCCTTCAGAAACCGTAACCCGTAACTCCCTCTAACAACCAGTAACGATAATGTATGGTACCCTCGGGATCGTAAAATTCTATTAGGTTAGTATTCCTTATTCCTGATCGTACCTCTTTCGGGTATGTTCCGATCCATCCTCAACTGACACTGTAAAAATATTTGTCTGGTAATCTTTATTATATCTATAGGTAACCCTCCCTTAAACGAATTTAGTTGATATTTTATAGGTGTCGTCAAATTTTCCTTAGTTTATATATACATAATTATATCTGAAAAGGGATACTAAAAAGATTATCTTTTCGGTTTCAAACTTCGTAATTCATCTCTTGTTACAATAAATAATTTTTGCGTATGGAGATCCCAGGGGGGTGTTTAGACTGGAGTGTTTTTCAAGTACGGTGCACTCAGAACGAGGTAGTCGAGGTTCACGGACGTGATCATAAACTTATAGAAATTAAGTAAGTGGGTTTCGTGATAGGAGATTGTAAAAGTCAGGTCTCCTGTTTGTGACTGTAAACATTGAAGTTTATATTGAACCTGAAATATAAGTGACTAACTCCGAACCAGTGATTAAAAAAAAAAAAAAAGTAAAACTGAGGAAAGTCAATAGATGGAAGGTAGTAGAAAAGTGAAGGTCCAGAGCGGTTCATTAAACCACTACTTTGGATCGTTTAGTGGGTCGTTCGAAAGTGTGTCTCGGGTTGAGGTGTCGACCAGTGTCTCAGTAATAGGTGAGTCTTAGGTGGCAGAAAGGTGTCGCTTGCTTTTATATACCAAATTAAGGTAGAGAAATGTTGGGTGAAAAAGTCTGGTATTATGTGAGGTCATTTAAAGGAAATGAGAAGACATCTCGGTAAATAAATCTGTGTTTGTAGCGTTTATTTCGGCTGACATAGAGTACTGGGTAGAAGTGACGACAAGAGTCAATCTAGGATGACCGAATGTAGTGGGAAGGAGTAGGGAGAACGGTCCCTACACCGGGTGTAGGAAGTTCTGGTTCGTGTGTCCGGTCTAAAAGGTGACTCGGATCTGACAAGAGGTACTGACTCCGTCGAGTCAAAACGAGGTCCAGAGGTGGCACAAAGATGTAGAATCCACCGTATATGGGGAAACGCGGAATCTACACATACGTAGAGTCACTCGTCCCGACTACGTTGGGTTGAAAGACCGGGGAGGGAAAGTGGAGGTATACGTACAGAGAGGGTACTCTATGTGTGGCCAGTTTATCTATAGGGAAGGGTCTGTAGACTTTTGATGAGAAAGTCACCCAATCGGTTTTTCGAGTAAACACAAAAAGGTATTCTACAATCCCTTTTTTGAACTTGTTTAAAAAACCGGTTGGGTTATAATTCCTAAATGAACACCGACTTAAGGAGAGGTCTTAGTATAAGTGTTTCTGAGGTTGGTTACTAAATCTGACAACACAGAAAAAGGAGGGACCCTTCATGTGAGAAACACCTGTAGTTTACTTGTAGACTAAGTAGAAACCTGGAGGGCGACGTCCATTGTCGTAGAAGCTTACACCAATTAATTTGTCAATAAATTAAGTTAATTCCGAGAAGAGGTAATAGTAGTAATTCGTCACAGTCTTTTTGTCCATCCATCCACGAACACGAGTCAGCACAGACGGAGAAACGTTGGGAAACCTGACATCGGGTGGTCCGAGGAGACAGGTACCCTAAAAAGTCCGTTCTTATGATCTCACCCAACGGTAAAGGAAGAGGTCCCATAACAAGGACTGGGTCCTTAACTTGGAGACGGAGGACGTCGAGGACGTGATGTCCGTCTAAGAAATGAGTGACTCGGTAGTCCCTTCGGGGTCACCCTTTTGTGTCTTTATATACCATGTCCACCTTTCTATGTATTTCGAGATTTACGAGTCTTTCGTAAAATGGACGATAAAAGGTAGATGAAAGGTTTAAAAGGAAATTTTTTTTTTCTAAAGGGTGGGTTACAGAGGTTTATTTAAGAGATTAGAATAACGAAGGTGTGGTAGACATTGTCCAACGGTGGGTACGGGATATGAGATGTTTTGATGTCGAAACTGAATAACTACTAGACCAAGGTTTGTGTCCCTGAAAAGAGTTGGGAACCATAAAAAGAGTACAGATGTCTTAACTTGTGACTACTGACGGGATAAAAAGAAAAGTAAAAAATTATTACTTTGAAGTACGATGGTATCAAGAGACAGATCGTTTGTAAGAGGAGGAGGAGGAAGGTAAAAGATCCACACCTACAAGAGGGACAGAAGAAGATAAGAAAATAAATCATTTACTCGTCCAGAACTGACAGAGGGGACCCTTTTTGACCCGATCACTTATATGTTAGGGTGAGACCACACTTTATGTTGTCGGTGTCATTCTGAAGCTCCACGTGAACCTTTGTGGCATCTATGCTACGATACCGGGGATGAGAACTGAGAAAGATGGGGGACGTAACCCAGAGAGAGAGTGGGAGAAGTGCAGACGAAAGCGACATTGTGTCTTCCAAGTCCCTAGTCATTGAAGATAGGACTGGGGACAAACTGACAGGGTGACAGTAGACAACAACGTGTCGAAGTGGACTGTGGAACACGAGGATTTTCAGTTATTCTTCCTTTTGTCGTTCTCGATTTTAGACTTACCGATGTTACTCGGTCCATGACAAGAGACACACAATAAGGTGCACAAAATCGAGTGGTCAGGAGTTTTTTCGAGATACTTTATCCATGCTCATAATAAATGGGAAATGTCTCCTCTTTGACTTCATCTTCTCTAATTCAACTCTACTTTGTTCAATAATTCACCGTCCCGTTTCAATACTCAAGTCCGACGGACCAAGCGTTTGGTCTCGCGAAGAGGTGATGGGATAACGGTGAGACGGGGGAGTCCGAGTAATATGTGGTGGAAAATATGTCTTGAACTAATCAATTTAATGAACTACTGAAACCCTGGGTTCCCTCTTCCCTGGTGGTTTTAAAAATTTCAATAGATTAAGTAGTTCCGACCAAAATCGTTGTACCATTTCATCGTACTATATAGTAATTCTCGAACCTAAAGTCTTAGTGTTAAACACCCAAGTTTATGTAGAGTGTGGTTATTGACATATCGGGGTCGATTAAACAAACTGAAAAGATAAGGAGTGTAAGTAGTCGACACTTCACCCCGATTATTCTCGTGACATTGTTACTCTATGATTTACATATCATGAATTTTATACATTGTGTACGTTTCGTAAGTTATTTACAATCGAAAGTAAGAATAATAGTTTACAGGACTTAGTATCTACCCTTATTTTTCCACCGAATAATTTTTTAAAACCTGAAATCGTAGGACTGAGACTTGATGAAAGGTTTTTGGTAAGGGTGGTTAGTCGATGGATTATTTTCAACGATTCTATGGTTGAATAATAATACTTTTAAATGTTTGTTTCCGTTTGTGTTTTCGTAGACAATACATAATATAAACGCCCATTATTCCAGTTCCAGAGAAGTATCTTTTTGACATCGATTTTTAACTTCTCATTTTTAACCTTTTAGTGGGAAATTGTTTTGGGTTACTTTATTTTCTAAATCCGTTGTTAGACATTACCTATTTTAATGTCTACTTTCTGTCTTCCTGTTTAAATATTGTTTACCTAATCCTACTGTCAAAGACTTAGGATTGTGGTGATTGTCACTTGTTAGACCATAATACAAGGTAATTTTCGTTGTGATGTCTTTTTCTGTAGTTATGGGTATGTCAGGAAAACGGTTCTTTAATTTGGCCTTAGAGTCAGGAATGTAGATTTATAAAAACATTCTTTATACCCGGTACTAAAATTTACTCCTAAATTTACTAAAATTTCGTGTTATTCCTATGTTAGTCAGTTTTAATTTTATACTCGATACGACATCCATTTCACTGGGATAAATAAGTTATTTATTTACCGTCCTTTTTATTCTCTCGTCTCACGATATCTAATTTTCTCTAAATTCTCTAGTCAGTTGTTTATCCCTCAACATCTAAAACCTAGAATCAGACTTTTTTATTGACATTTTTCCTATATAAATTTTGTTAGTCTTTTATTAAAGTTCTACGGTGGAGTTTAATTAATTAAAACTACCCACTTCATTACCATGCCTTAACAGAAAGACTTCATCATAGAAAGACCCTTTGTTTTCCGTCGTAAATATCTAATTTACCGTACGATTTGAAACGAAATTTTATGGGATCGTTTTCCTTTTTTCCCTCTGGACGTGAAAGTTCTTCTGTCTCATTTCCCCCACCCCGGTCTCCTTCGTGCCTACACCGTCGCTTTCCCATTGTCTTCCGGTGACTACCACTACCTTAACAAGACAGAGGTGACTAGCACAGGCGTAGGACCAAGCCTACAATATGGGACTATGATGTTCCACCGTGGTACTCCTCTTTCAGACATTGCCTATGTGCCGAAGGAAGACGTGACAAAGAATCTTGACGTACCCTTAGAGTTTTGTTTAAGTTAATACTTTTCTTGTTATGCCGCACCGTTCCCTGTCTACTTTGTCGTCGTCGTCTTTACAAGTACCAATATCTTAAGTGATACTAGTAGAGAAAGAGAAGTGATCAAACGTTTAAAGGTGTTGGATTTCTAGAAAATTTCAGATGTTTTCATTTGAACCTCAAAGAGACGTCTCACTATCACAGAAGACCAAAAGGACAAAATAGAAGTCAGCAGGTTTTAGGGTATGGCGATCCAGTAGGATGTATGAGCACGATCAATTTGTTAATATAAATTTTTTTTTTTTTTATATATATATATATATATATATTAAAATGAGTTAGTAAAGAAACAATTTCCTATTTCAAACGTGCCTCGTTATTAGAGGAGACTCCGGACTTGTTAGAATACGAGCAGGGAAGATGAGTGGGGGATGTATTTGGAAGGAGACGTCAGTTAGATCAGAGTGTCGGGGTACCTATATTAAAACCTGTTTCATATGAACGAGGACGGTAAGAGGACGTAATAAAAGAAGAGGTGACTAGATTCAGGGTGAGTAGAAATTCCTTCGTCTTATTTTGGGTGGACGAAGTACTTCGAGAGGGACTAGAAAGGAATTTCATCAATGTACCAAGAAGTCTCGTTTCTAGTCCATAATGTAAGTGTCACGAATCATCGGAAGAACTATGGTTGTTCCAAAAACTACTTTTGCACAACTAAATTGACTTACAAATGATATTTTGTTAACCTATCTCACGACTTAAAATTCCCCTTGTGTGCATGTTTTCTCGAAGAACCACCGAGTCTGGATTTCTTAGTCGGACGTTACGTCTTTCATGTTCCTCCGAACTTATGTCTTACTCTAATCGACAATTCTCCTATTTAAGATGAAACGGAATTCCTTTCTCACAACGAGAGATTCGTCCGGAGCACATGACCCCTTCCAGTACTGGGTGTCAGACGCAACCCCAACCTTCACCACCCTTAGCGTTGGGTTGTGACTTCGGACGTGGTGGCACGCGGGAGTGTCAGTGAGGGACCCCAACGGGTCCGACGTTCTCTTCTCTCAGCACATTCTTAGTCGACGTGCGTGGCGAGTGGTTTCCCGAAATTCCTTGAGTCGTCTCGCGGGCCCGCTCTCTTATGTATAATCGTAGACTTACCCCCTCGTTCGTGAGGACGACACTTTGAGACTAAAGAAATCCTTCTTCTCCGACCAAGGTACTCTCTCGGGTTGTCGTCATGTCCCTACCCGATTGCCCTACTTGACTCTTCGATTCGTACCCGGACACCCCTCCTCACTCGTCTCTAACATCCTTGGGTCTCGGAGCAACTCCCCTCTTTTCGTTCTTCGTCGTCAAGGAAAAAGAGACTCGACCGGGTCGTTGTGGTCCCAGGGCCGTCAATGGACTCCAAAGAAGTGGAATTACTAGGTCCACCCGCCTTGTTATTGTCGTCGCACTCGGGGGTCCCTCGTCCCAAGGAGTTAGACTACGTCGTACTTCGTCCAGTGGAATAACACTTTGACTTCCTTTTTGTCCGGTCAATTGTTGAGACGTGCCTCCCTTTACGGCGGCGTTCTTCCTTGTTCACGTACACACGTATGAAATCGTGTGCGAGCGCACGTGTGTGTGTGTATCTCCAGGGTGCGAGGGGTAGTGACGGGTTGGTCGGGGTCCTTGAATTCTCTGGTCTTATGTTTAAGTAAGATGAAATATTTGACTGTCGTTGACTAATGTTCTTGAGTCAAATATTTGGTCGACTTTGAACTATTGGAAAATATCCTATAAATGTAAATTTTACAATCTCTGAACCTCCTAAGATCTTTCCGATTGAAACGTGTATTAAAACAAAGTGAACCGAACACGAGGAGTGTCTGAACCGACTGAACCCTATTACAACTCTTCCTTTACTTCTGTTCGTCTCACTGTAAGGAGGACAGACGGAGAGCAAAAAGATAGGTGTCTGTAGTTAGGAAGGGTCATCAGGGAGGTCACATTCCCTGGGTCTTTTTTTTTCAACAGAGAAGATCTCTCAACAATCTCTCCTTTGTTTCTCTGACGAAGACGGCCCAAACAGATTTCGACGACTTTTTTATTACCAGGATCGTGTGAACCGTTTAGATTTCACGAAAACTAAAACCTTTCCTTCCTTCAGTTATATCTGATTACTATTATTGGTATGGATCCAAGGTCCCCGAATCGATATATGGGGTTACCTGCTCATTGGAATCCGGTTAATGTAAAGGTCATTAAAAAAAAAAGAAAAAACACTGACATTTCACTATTATTACACACCATCGTAAACAAAAGATTATTTGTAGTTTAGGGGTAATATGTTAATACCCGAAATTTTAAAATTAGTATCACTAATTTTTTTTTTAATTGTCATCGACGATGAATCTAATATGAATTACACTGGTGCATTAAATAGTAGAATTGACTTTGTTGAAATTCTTACTTTCCCTCGTCTCTGTTATTAATACAACCTTGTCGTCTGTATTTGATCCCGACAGAGTCCTTTTGACAGTTTATATCGGTGGGGTTAATGTCGTGTAGTCCCGTTAAAATAGAAATGGTGACTCATCGAAGTTCTAGACTGTACTAGGTAACCGTTTAATGATTTAGTTAATTCGTACTTTATGATTAATTATTCTATTATTTATTGAGAGGGATTTAACAAACACTAAACGTTTGTTAAACTATATGGTCTCTTTACAGTAAGCTTAAGAAAGAAATTTTTCAGTAAAAGAGAGTTCAGTAGGGTAGAAGAGGAAGAGGGTGACTCAGGTTGTCAGACAAGAAATACACACAGAGGAAACGACGGACCGTACATCATAACAACCGTTGTGTTATAACGTTTCATTAATGGGAGGTTAATTTTATTAAAATTTTTTATTAAAATTATTAAGTTCATTTGGGGGTATACTTATCGGCAACGTAAAGATTGACCCGTCTTTAGAGTCTCTGACGACTGAGGTTGAGAGTGTTAAGTGTGGACTCCTGAGATCTCTCTGATTCTGCACACAGATTCTGACGTACTGAAAATTCCCCATCTCAGTCCTGGGCTCATGTACTTTGGGTCGAGGGTTTATGTCAAAATAAAAGACGATGTCCTTCACGGGTGTCTTCCGTGAATTAACAAACTGTAGTATATAGGATCTTCCTTAATGGATATCACAATTTTATGTGGTGGTGGCATTAGACAGAATTTTCCAAAACATAAAAATCAGGAACTTTTTAGTTGAAGATGTTGCACCCCGGGACCCTTTGAGTTGCTATGTGTACGACACTAATCAGCGAGTCGACACAGGTTGAAACATTGGGGTACCTGACATCGGTCGGTCCAAAAACAGGTACCCCTAAAAGGTTCGTTCTAATAACCTCACTCAACGGTACGGGAGGAGGTCTCCTAGAAGGGTCCAGAAGGGTCCCCAGTTTGGGTCCAGAGGACGTAATGTCCACTTAAGAAATGGTTGCCTCGCCGGTCCTTTCGGGGGTTTCTATGTGTCTTGACTAGTTTTGAGACGGTGTTCCCAGTTCACTTTCAACAAAAAAATCACTAAACTAACCTGATGTCTAAGTTCTTTTCTTTCGTATACTCAAGTGACAATTCGTCCTGTCAAAGGTTTAATTTACTGGACCCTAGTTGGTAGATTGGTGTTGGACCGTCGATGTCCCATCGTCGTACACGTCGGATAGATTCCGGCACACCTACGATGGACCGTTCACAGCAGAGTGGTCTAGTCCCTTTGTTGTTCGTATCTGTCACAGCCCCTGGGGCTCCCGGATTTGGACGAAGAAGGAAAGGTTCGTTTCACGTCAACCTTGACGTGTTGACCGTAAACGTGTCAAGGAACTGGCTTTCCTTTGTACAAGGGAATATAAACACTTGTACAAGAACTTGTCTTCGTGTTTCTGATGAACATTTTGTTAATTGACTTTCCTCTATCTTTACGGTTCTTGTTTTTTGCACGGTCCTCCCACTACGTCGTTTGTGACTTGAAAGGGTTGGTTCCACAGGGATGGTTCATTGTCGTCTAGGAGGACTGTGCTCCCCCGACCACTTTTATACGGTCTCTTTAATAATCTAACTTGGACTACCTTGACGTTTCGACGTTTCCAAAAAGTGGGTGTTTTTTTTTTTCGGTTAAAGGACACAAAGTTCATTTACGTAGAAGGTGAGGACGGAACCCCTGCTCTATTTCGGTCACACACGTCACGTACCCGATTCAACGAAGTCAGTTAGTATAGGCTGAGAAACACTGGGGTACCTGACATCGGGCGGTCCGAGGAGACGGGTACCCTAAGAGGTCCGTTCGTATGACCTCACCCAACGGTGTGGGAGGAGGTCCCCTAGAAAGGTTGGTTACATGGGACGCAAAGAACGCGCAACCATCCGCCTAAGAAATGGGGATTCGGTGGACCTTCAGACTTCAAATAGACGTGTCGGAATTGGGAATTCGAATTTATCGTGTCGTGAAATAAAGGACCAACTGACACGTCACTCCCCTGTTAGATAGGGTTAATGTTTCTGCCAAATTTTTTGGTCATTTAACTCTCTAATCTCGTCCCCAGGTCTAACAAAGATATTTTCCTGACCTATCGTTTATAAAATCAGAAGACCCCGGTATAACAAAGACCACGTAATAAGTTGAGACGACGACCTCGTTTTTTCATCGGTCTCCGTTATGTATTTCCTACCCGTACCGACGCAAGGTTATTTTGAAATCAATGTTTTTGTCCGTCGTCAGTTTAAACCAAATATTCGGTGTCAAACGATTGAACACTCAGTCAGAGGTAACAGATCACTTTCTTTTTTTTATCCAAGTATCTGGTTTTTTTTTTTTTTTAACTTGGTAGACCAACCCTGTCTCGACAATTTTTTACTTTTTTTCTCTTCTCTCCTTTTCATTTTTCCCTTCAATAGTAACCTAGGTATACTCATAGGTACAAGTTTATATTCTTTCTCATTGTAAAGTTACTCGTATGTCGGTTGATATTGTTGCAGGTTTGGATTCCTTCTTATATTCGGGTGAGATTAGGATTGTGTCAGGGTAATTCTTTTTTTACGTGGGTGTAGTTTTTGTCTTCTTGGTTCTACAGACTTGACGAAACAGTCTCCCTAATAGATTCCAACGTTGAAGGAAGATATGTTCAGTAGTAGTTACTGGATCACATGATGCCCCGTTCACCGGGACCTCACTTTTTAGGGAGGTAAGATCTGAGTCTCTATCTTAGTCCTCCCCTAAAAGACTGTACCCTAAGGTCCAAAGTTACATATATTTATTTCCCCAATTAAAGATCAAAGAACGTCGAGTAAATAGGATACTAAGATGTCAAGATTACACAGAAAGAAGGAGGTGTCTAGGATACTCTCTTTATTATGTATTTAATCCTATTACAAGGTGAATGTCTGTCCTTGAGGTCGGTACTGTATTAAGATGAAACTCTTTTGTCCTCGGGTGAAACAAAATAGAATAGGGGTTTGAATGGCGGACGAATGTGGTCCTTGTCGACTATCGGTGTTAGAGGAATGACACCTTCCTCTTAAAAACGACCTTCGGGATCTTATAATCTTGTTCTCTGTCTCTTAATTTTTGGTGAAGGTTAGCTCATACGTAGACAGGAGGACTTCAGGTTCCTTCAGTCATTCCGGTCCGAATTCCCTTAACTCTGTCGTTTACGGTGTCGCCCGTGGATGTAGGGGTGGAAGATGGTGGAAAGGATAGTGGTTTAAGAGATTTCACACTCTCTCCTCCGTGGTCATAAACGCAATGGTGATCGTGAGTTTCAGTCGGTGTTTTTGGAAAAAAAGAAACTGACGTGACACACCGTACACCCTAGAATCAAGGGACTGGTCTCTGACTTGGACACGGGACTCGTGACCTTCCGTCTCAGAATGGGTGACCCGACGGTCCCTTCAGGGGTTTAGTAACTGGGAGGTGGTTCATTTACTCCAAGACCACGTAAAAATAAAATTCAATTTTTCTTCGGAGATAACCAAGTGTACTAAATAAAAATTGTCACCAATAGGTAGAGTCTCCAGGATGTGTTGGTATGGTAGTTCTTCGGTGTTTCTCTCTTTCCTTCGTCCTCTGTCAGTCCACTGGATCTTCACTCTCAGACCCTCTGCAGGTTCCCACCTCTTCCTTTAAGTTTGTGAGAGTAGTAGGGGAGCCCTACAGTCCTGAGTTTTGTTCGTCGAAAGTTAAAGGTAAAAAGCGGTCGTTTGCCGTTACTCTAATTACCTTACCGTTTGTGTTAGGAGAATTACTTGTTTGTCTTAATGAAAAGGTAGTCTCTTTCTTCTCTGCGAAAAACCGGCGACAACAGGGATTTATTAATGGTCTCTCTTCATACGTCATTGAGAGTTCCTTTAAAAAAAATCGAAAGGGTTTCGAGTGGGTAAAGATAGACGGACACTTTAGATTCGGTTTGTTTGATTACGTCTAGTTACTGGGTTTTGAGAATTTAGAAAAATTCACTGGGTTTCACTTATCTTTTTACACTACCCGTCCTTTCGAAATTTCCGTTGCTCGACGTACAGAACGAATTACACATGTCTATTAAAATTCAAATTTCTTTCAGTTAAATGTGTCATAATTTTCTTCAGGATCACCGTAAAAACGTCAGGGACATTAAGGATGGACAAACGTCGTAAAATATATGATTACTCGTAAAGGAGGAAACACCAGGAGATCGGAGAGGACTAAAGGATTTTGTGTAGAGTTAAGAGGAAGAAGGAGAGGTAGAGGACGTGCACCTGTCCTCTGACCCTGGTCCCAGTTTGGAACCACGAGACGTTAAGGTGGAACTTAGGAAGAGAAAAAACAGGTTGGAGTTTAGGGTGAAGTTCTTTACACTGGAGAAGAATTGTAGCCTGAAGGGACCTAAGGCTTTTCAAAGTCGTAGTTATAGGAAAAGAGTTGTTGAATTCGCTAATATCTTAACGAGTCACGTCTCCGTAAGTGTTTTGTTCGTACTCAGACGATAGGAGTGTTTTCGGACGAACGTCACACCCAGGAACCGACCGTAATCCCTTGAACTTAAAGTCCTCCCCAAGGGGTCAACTCCCACCGAGTGACACGGACTTAACAACCATGTTTGGGGGACCACATACTTGTCCACGAAAGGAAGACCTCAGACCTCCGACCCAGACACGACCCGTCCTCCACTAATACAGTGGTCTGAGGATTCTTTTTGGACTGGTGGTTCAGAGTCTACTCTGGGTCCTCTATCATAAAGTGTGTTCAACAGCGTTAGACACAACCTTTTTAATTCACGCAGGAAACGTTGACAGTCTTCCGAAGACCACGAAATGTGAACCAAAGCCGTCCTGGAATAGGGTACAAGGAAAGGAGACAACTGAGACGAAACATCGACAAACAATATTATTTAGTGTCGACACTCATTATAAAGGGTGTATCGAGTCAACCATTTCTTAGGCGGACGTTACGTCCTCTGGGGCCAAGCTAAGGACCCAACGCTTCTAGACGACCTCTTCCCTATCCGATGGGTAAGGTCATAAGAACCCGAAGGGGGAACACCGAGTCGACCATTTCTTAGGTAGACGTTACACCCTCTGGTCCCAAGCTAGGGACCCAACCCTTCTAAAGGACCTCTTCCCGACTCGGGAATGAGACTCGGGGTACTCGGGAGGATCACTTATTGACTTTTACCAGTGGTTTGTATGAGTAGGGGGAGATGGGGATGTTTGTTGCTCAGAACTATAAGAGCAACTGTCTCCACTGTCTCGTAAAGGGGTCATTTCCTACGTGAAGACATTTCGTTTGTCCCTGTCTTTATAATCCTGTCCAACCGTAGGTGTCCGAATGACGACATGGCCAGTCGGTGCTGGGTGTGTCAGGGACCGTGGACTCACAATAATGACGGATTGTCTTTATCAAATACACGTACATACAAGATTTCACCTTAACATTCAAGAGACCCTCTTCAGGAACGTTGTAAAGAATTATTTAGAAATGTTGAATCGTATCCCTACCGTCCTTATAAAAGACTAATGGACTTGTTCTTTCAGTGACGATGGTGTGATACTAGGTTGATGTTTCAAGTACGATAGGTCTAAAATTTTGGGATTGGGTTTTGTGGACTTTTATACCGGGAGGAGTAATTTGAGAGGAGGTTTCCGATATCTGTGCCGTTTAGTGAATTGGGAAGACAGAAGAAGGAAGTAGGTAGACCTTCACCAGTATTTTTATGTTTGGAGAGGTTGTGGTGACTCATCAATATTCGTAGGTTATTTCGTTACGTACACTTTTCAGGAAATATTGTGTCATGTGTCTTCCTCGTGTAAATGACGACCTTGGAGAAGATTGAAGAACGATTGTCAGGAGATGATAGTATACACACTGATCGTTACGAGATAAGTTAACATAATCGAGTAGAGAGATGACTGATAACCGGAAGACTGAAGTCCCCCTTCGTCTCGGACAGGTCACACCGGGACTGTCGGACCGACTCTCGTCTGTGTTCGGGGGTCCGGTCGGAGTTGACCCCGCGACCCATGACACAAATACATTAACACCACCCAGGGAACCTTTACTCGGAGCACCGTTAAACGAGAGGCAAAGTCTGAGATCAAACCGTATCAGTGTCACCGGTACCGAAGTCCCAATGATAGATTGTCTTTCTGGATTCATCTTGTGGGACCGTTACGGTTTCTTACGAGTTTGATGGCGTATCAACGTGAGTAGAGGGTGTGATCATTTTATTACGAGTTTTAAGAGGTTCGGTCCGAAGTTGTTATGTACTTGGACCTTGAAGGTCTACGAGTTCTACTTAAATCTTTTCCGTCTCCTTAGACTCTAGTTTAACGGTTGTCGGCGACCTAGTAGTTTTTTCGTTCCCTCGAGGTCTTTTTGTAGATGAAGACGAAACAACTGATACGGTTTCGGAACCTGACACACCTAGTGTTATTTGACATCTTTTAAGACTTTCTCTACCCTTAGAGTCTGGTGGACTGGACGGAGAACTGTTTAGATATACGTCCAGTCCTTCGTTGTCAATCTTCACCTGTACCTTGTTGTCTGACCAAGGTTTATCCCTTTCCTCATGCAGTTCCGGCATATAACAGTGGGACGAATAAATTGAATACGTGTCTCATTTAGTACTCTTTGAGACCTGACCTCCTTCGTGTTCGACCTTAGTTCTAACGACCCTCTTTATAGTTATTGGAGTCTATACGTCTACTGTGGTGGAATACCGTCTTCGACTTCTTGATTTCTCAGAGCTACTGTCACTTTCTCCTCTCACTTTTTCAACCGAATTTCGAGTTGTAAGTCTTTTGATTCTATAACCGTAGACCAGGGTAGTAAAGCACCGTTAATCTACCTCTTTGTTACCTTTGTCACCGTCTGAAATAAACCCCCCCGAGGTTTTACTGACGTCTACCACTTTAATTTTCTGCAAATGAGGAACCCTCTTTTCAATACTGGTTGGATCTGTGGTATAATTTTTCGTCTCTGTAATGAAACGGTTGTTTCAAAGTAGATCAGTTTCGATACTGAAAAGGTCATCAGTGCATACCTACACTCTCAACCTGATATTTCTTTCGACTCGCAGCTTCTTGACCACGAAAATTTAATACCACAACCTCTTCTAAGAACTCTCAGGGAATCTGACGTTCCTCTAGTTTGGTCAGATAGGATTCCTTTAGTCAGGACTTATAAGTAACCTTCCTGACTACGACTTCGACTTTGAGGTCATGAAACCGATGGACTACGTTTCTCGACTGAGTAAATATTTCTAGGATTACGACCTTTTCTAACTTCACCCTCCTCTTTCCCTGCTGTCTCCTACTCTACCAACCTACCGTAGTGGCTGAGTTACCTGTACCCAAACTCATTTGAGGTCCTCAGTCACTACCTGTCCCTCCGGACCACACGACGTGAGGTACCCCAGTGTTTCTCAGTCTGTGCTGACTCGCTGACTTCACTGACTCTTGTGGGACCTCGGAGGTACTAGGGTGCCCGTCCAAAACCGACCCTAGAGTCGTGTCGTTCTTTTCGGTCTAATGGATAAATATTTACGACCGGGTTTAGACTATAATACTATGGCTATCTACGGGATTGACTTAAAGTTAACTGAGACTAACAATTCCCGATGAAGTAAGTAGTGATAGGTGTTCCTTTTATTCCCACACTCCAGTCTACCCGACCTCGATTGATTGAAGTCTTAATATTTATGGTTCTTGGAACTCCCTATGTCAACTCAAAAAATCTTATTTCAAATTTGTTGTAAATAAGACTCGTAGATCTTGAAACAACGGAGAAAAAGAACACGTGGGTTCCCGTATGTGGTTTATCGTGAGTCAAAATATCGGAACCGACTTTGGTCCTTTCCCTCGAAATGAACTTTGTTTGAAAGAATAACAAAGAGATAAATTGACTCAAAACCCTCTCCCTTTAAAGGACTGACATCAGGGTCAGGGACATACTAAACTAAGTTGGGTTGTCTATGACGAGAACGGAGGTTTTGAAATTGGTGACTGTCGTTTTATTTGGAGTGGTACAGGTGAACGTATAAGTTTTGAGTGTTTCATAATGTTTTCGTTTGGGTTCCCTTAATAGAGTCCGATTTAGTTGTAGGTAGAATTGTGTCTCATGAAGTAAAAACGAGTTTATAAAGGAAAGTAAAAACTTTTGACATATAGGAGAAAATGTGTATAATACAAATTATAGATTATTTTACAAGTAGGATTCAAATTAATCTACGTTGCAAGTAATAATGGTCTTTTTGTTTTAACTTTTAAATGGTACAAAATTAATTTTGAAACTTTACTTTGATATTTCGTGAGAACATTTGAATAGGTCACCCTATCTTCATGATATCGATAAACTATGTTGCATCTTCCTTTAAAAAGGGTAACCTCGTCTAGAGTTTGACCGACGCGGTAAGGGTACGTTGAAAATTGGTCGCCTTCGACTGTCGGTCACTACTACAAAGTCTCAAAGTGGTCGACTTCGATTCATTGACTCTGAAAACTCACTGGGTCCATATCTGGGTGTGGTTGGTTGGATTAACTTTTGAAAAAAGATTTGTCCTTTTTGACTGCAAACTGGAAACTCACTGGGTGTCCGTTTGAGTGTGGTCGGATTGACTTTTGAAGACTGATTATTTTGTACCTTGGATAAATTGACTACTAGATGTCTGAATGTTTAATAGGACATGTCTCGAATTGGAAGTTATCAATTAATCGTCTCAGAAGTACTTAGCTGGAGAAAGGAGTATTCACGTTTAACAATTGAAAAAGGGCAGTTGTTTGACAAGTCGGGTTAAAAGGTACTTATCCATATGGGAACGGATCGTTACGCTTAGTGACCTATAATCTGATTAAAATATTATACGGAAAAGGAACCGAAATAGTGTCACATTTTTACCATGGTGCCCCAGAGCTTTTCAGGTTGTGTTGACTCACTGAAGTGAAAATGAAAAGTGAAAGCACGTAACCTCTTCCTTTACCGTTGGGTGGGGTCACAAGAACGGACCTCTTAGGGTCCCTGTCTCCTCGGACCACCCGACGGCGGATACCCCAGCGTGTCTCAGCCTGTACTGACTTCTCTGAATCGTCGTCGTCGTCCCAAATAAATGAGTATTCTTAGATTAAATGAACTCGTAGGATTTCGGAGGTTATGACTAAAATGACCAAAATTAAGTGTGTAAAGTATTTGTCAGTTCTAAAAGTTTTACATCTGTATTTAACTTCATTTTGACTCAATTTTATTTATTATCGAAATATTTGACTTAATGTCATTGGTTAAAAAGATTGAAGACTGTCACGACGTTTAATATACTTAGATGTCAATGAAATAATCTTAATAGAAACTTTTTAGCTTTAAAAACAAGTGACCCAAATTGATACACCGTAATTCTCGAGACTTTTAAATACAGGAATAACCAGTATTATTTGAGAGTAAGTTCCCATTAGTGACTAAGTACATGTTTCTGACTATAAAATAATATGGAGCTATCTCGGAAATACAGGGAAAATAAAATATTAATATTAAATAATTAGTCTCGGTCAGACGAATAAGAGTCTATCAAAGACGAAATAATTGAATAGGTTTCCGGGAACGATAATTATGTTCGATGTCCAGTTTTTAACTCATAGGCCTGATCACCACCTCCACCCCACCCTCCTCGTCTTAAATCTCGTGTTCGACGAGTTGTATTATGACAACGGTGTTTGGACACTCTCACATACTTCACGGGTTCCGTACTACAGGTCTTATAACGGTAGTCTACGTCTATAAAGTACCTTCATCCTCCGAATTCGAACATTAATTTCATATTGACTTTAATTCGGACATTGTTACCCGTGTCTAGATGTAAAGTCAAATGTGCAATTGATAAAATTGACACACAAGTATAAAAATACTGGTGAGACTAAGATCCTATTTTTACGAACTATGTCTATAAATAAGTTATACCGGTTTTGACGTTATGTTTTGCAATTGACAATCAAAATACAGAAACAGGATTTTACGGTCCCTTCAAGGAAAGCACTTTTATAAATAGATTACCATGTTGATCGATGTTAATGTTATTATTACCAGAAGGTATTTTTAATTACAGGTAGAGATGGGGTATTGACTATTGGAAGGGTTATTTTCAATATTGAAATTACAACTATTATAAGTGGTTTCACTTTCAGTGAATTAGTACAGTCTGAGAAACACTGGGGTACCTGATAATGTCAGACACCTTAAGAGGTCCAGTCTTATGACCTCACCCATCGGAAAGGGAAGAGGTCCCTTAGAAGGGTTGGGTCCCTAGTTTGGGTCCAGAGGGTGTGACGTCTGTCTAAGAAATGGTCGACTCGGTGTTCCCTTCGAACTATTATAAGTGGTTCGTCCAGTAAAAGGCCTTTTAAACAAAGATTGGTTTTGATGCAAAAAATTTTCTGTCCTGACTACAATAGTGTCAATGGTTGATGTTTAGTAATGTATATAAGACTCTTCAGGATATCAGATATTAGAACGACTCTCATACTGTAAAGTCCTGTATTGACCGATATCAGAGGTGGGAATTGATTACCTCCTTTTACCATAAGACGACCATTTTGATTAACGTGAAAGAAAACCACGTTTTAATCTGAAAAAGACATTGTCGAGGGTCTGTTGACTCTTTCTATGACGGTTTTAATAAATCTAACACGAGGAAGACCAAAGTACGTAAATACTGTTTCCTTATGGTGGTATATTACGTACGAAATCTCTTTATTTGCTAAGACGATGGATCTTTGTCGAAACTGAAGTGAAACCCTAAAATTATCATTTGACTACCCAGAAGGTCGACAGAGACTATATCGTTGAGATCGTCCGGATGAAAACACTCTAAAACTAAAGATGAAGGAGTTAGTGTCGTTAAGACCATAGAAATGGAGTGAATTGTACCTAAAAAAAATTTGATTATTAATATCATAATAATATCGTTTTTATATGTTTAATCTTAGTCAGTTTTCCTCTCTATATATCCAGTTATAGATCTTCCCAAACTTTGTATCTATAGGTGACAAGAGAGAGACACGTCAGTCCTATACATTGGTAGTACAGTAAGAATTTTTAAAAAAAATTAACCTCCTATCTAAACAACGACAACGACGACAAGTTCAAAGTTTACGGTAAGATAACAAGTCAAGTCAAGTCAGCGAGTCAGCACAGGCTGAGAAACGCTGGGGTACTTAGCGTCGTGCGGTCCGGAGGGACAGATAGTGGTAGAGGACCTCAAGTTAGTATGAGTGCAGGTAGTTCAGGCACTACGGTAGGTCGGTAGAGTAGGAGACAGCAGGGGAAGAGGAGGACGGGAGTTAGGGAGGGTCGTAGTCTCAGAAAAGGTTACTCAGTTGAGAAGTGTACTCCACCGGTTTCATGACCTCAAAGTCGAAATCGTAGTAAGGAAGGTTTCTTTAGGGTCCCAACTAGAGGAAGTCTTACCTGACCAACCTAGAGGAACGTCAGGTTCCCTGAGAGTTCTCAGAAGAGGTTGTGGTGTCAAGTTTTCGTAGTTAAGAAGTCGCGAGTCGGAAGAAGTGTCAGATTGAGAGTGTAGGTATGTACTGGTGTCCTTTTTGGTATCGGAACTGATCTACCCGGAATCAGCCGTTTCAGAGACGAAAACTTATATGATAGATCCAACCAGTGTTGAAAAGAAGGTTCCTCATTCGTAGAAAATTAAAGTACCGACGTCAGTGGTAGACGTCACTAAAACCTCGGGGGGGTTTTATTTCAGACTGTGACAAAGATGACAAAGGGGTAGATAAAAGGTACTTCACTACCCTGGTCTACGGTACTAGAAGTAAAAGACTTACACCTCGAAATTCGGTTGAAAAAGTGAGAGGAGAAAGTGAAAGTAGTTCTCCGAAAAATCGAGGAGAAGTGAAAGACGGTATTCCCACCACAGTAGACGTATAGACTCCACTAACTATAAAGAGGGCCGTTAGAACTAAGGTCGAACACAAAGAAGGTCAGGTCGCAAAGAGTACTACATGAGACGTATATTCAATTTATTCGTCCCACTGTTATTTGTCGGAACTACATGAGGAAAAGGATAGACCTTGGTCAGACAACAAGGTACAGGTCAAGATTGACAACGAAGGACTAGACGTATGTCTAAACAGTTCTCCGTCCAGTCCACCAGACCATAAGGGTAGAGAAAGTCTTAAAAGATGTCAAATAACACTAGGTGTGTCAGGTTCCGAAACCGTATCAGTTATTTCGTCTTTGTCTATAAAAAGCCCTTGAGAGAACGAAAAAGGTACTAGGTCGCCGACAACCGTTAAACTAGAGACCAAGGAGACGGAAAAGATTTTGGTCGAACTTGTAGTCCCTCAAGTGCCAAGTGCATGACGACTTCGGACCGAACCTCTTAAAACTCGTAATGAAATGATCGCACACTCTGCTCACGTTAACACGCCATCAAACTCGTAAGAAAACGTGACGGAAAGAAACCTTAACCTTACTTTTAGCTGAGAAGAACGATCATAGATTCTACTGGATTATTAGAAAAGTGTGGTTATATGGGTCAGACCTTACACGTCTCCGACGAGTCTCTCTTTTTCCTTATGTAGAGTTTTTTAGATCGACATCCTGGATTGGTTATATATGGTTGTTCTTTTCCTTTCGCACGTACCCTGGTCCAGGACCCCCACGTCCTGTTTCCCCCTGTCCTGAACTACAACTTATTTTCTCTCAAAGAGTTACACCCTCGTAAGATGTTGTTTCTTAAATTGTGTAATAGTCCTGGGGTTCTGATATCGTGATTGTGACCCTACGATCTTAGTTATGATCTTACCACAGACTTTTGAACTTACTTTTTACTCACAATTCACTTCCTCGTTACGGTCTTAACGACACTGTCTCCTTCTTCCTTAGTTTTAGTATGTCTTTATCCGTGTAATCTCAACGGTACCGTGAGGTCCCTGTCTACTTATCTCAAGATATGAGAGGAACACCAAAGAGGAGACGAGTACGTAAAATTTCTAAGAGAGATAATTTGTGTAGTTTAATGTATTAAACTCACACTCTAGAGAAAGGAAGGACCTGGGATTTTCTTTCACTTTCACAATCAGCGAATCAGTACAAACTGAGAAACATTGGGGGACCTGTCATCGGGCGGTCCGAGGAGATAGGTACTCTAAAAGGTCCGCTTTTATGACCTCACCCATCTATAAGGGAAAAGGTCCCCTAGCAGGACTGGTTCCTTTACTTTGGTCCAGAGGACGTAAAGTCTGTCTAAGAGGTGACAAACTCGATCGTCCCTTCGGACCTGGGATTGAGAATGTGTTACATCCTAATACTTACTTTTCAGATACGTCACTAGCATTTGTACGTCGGACCACCACTCACTCACCATTTCGTTGACTTAGTGTTCATCAGAGTAAACGATAAGTAATATACGGTGTGTGTGAGTTTGTGTAAGTTCCTGACGTTCTTTTAATCAGGTTTATAAATGACAATTAAAACATTTTTCGTCTTTCACTTTGATATTTGTGAGAATCGATATTTGTGAATGATTATTCGGGTTTACAAAAATTTGGTAGTCAAATTTTTAAACCAAAGCCATTCACTTATATAAATAATGGGGTAGGGTTACCTATTTGATACCTTATTAGACGTATCTTCACACACGCACCCCCACCCCCACCAAATCTTTAGAGACCTATACATTCTTACATGTCGGTTGGTATGACTACTTTTGATACGTCTCGTGTTTTTTAGACTTTGCTTGGCAGTTGGTGGACCAGACGTTTGCCTTTCTCTCAGTGATCCAAAGAAGATTAGGTCCCCTATTTGGTCCGAGGTTTCTTCGCAATGAATAATAGGTCGTTCCTCTACCTAAATTCTGGTGGGGTACGGTGTTACCGAACTCGGACACTCTTAGGTACTCGTCGACATAATATTTGTGTCCTCTACTTGTCTTGTCATAATATCTCGACCCTGGTGTCTGAAGTGGTGTCTGTCGGCACTACTCTTCGCGGGACAGTCGTGAGGATCTACCAACGGGCCCCTACGACCGGTCCTTCTCTCTGTACCAGTGTCGTTCAGTCTGACGCCCACAGGTCAAGGAGGAGACGCCAACTGGTGCGGTTGTCGTCCGTCCCGGTCTTTCCCCGCACGTATACTGCGATCCCTTATAAACAGTGTTCTATATGTTACGAATAACTAAAAGAAAATTATTTTAAAGAGATTTAGATAATACCGAACTTTTGACGACTCCCCCACGGTCGATGATCCGACAGGTCACTTCCATCAAAAAGGTTTAGGAAGGATGACAAGTGTAGAGGCTGGAATTTTGACCGACACGGATGGACGAATAAGAGAGAATACACATGTGTACACGCGTAAGAATACCCTTTCAACATCTGTCAGATATGAAGTGATTCTCTTTTAAGTATTCGGCCTCACGTTGTGGTCCGGAAAGGACCGCCGAGTCAGTCATTTCTTAAGCGGACGTTACGTCCTCTGTTTCTAAGTCAGGGACCCAGCCTTTCTAGGGGACCTCTTCCTTTACCGTTGGGTGAGGTCATAAGAACGGACCCTTTAGGGTACCTGTCTCCTCGGACCGCCGGATGTCAGATACTCCGACGTCTCAGCCTATATTGAATCACTGATTAGGTGGTGGTGATCCCGTTGTGATCGTTCCCTTCCTCTACCTGGGTTACTTCCTCCAGTACACTCCCGTTTCCCGACTGGAGAAAAACAAAGGTCGACACCTTTTCCCGGCCATTCGTAGAAAGTTGAGGGGGAGGGAGGAGGAAGATAAAAATGGAGAAGGGGAGGGGGGAAAAAAGGAGGAGGGGGAAAATTAGATAAAACAGACGAAAATTAGATAAAAGATCGGCCCTTTCTAAGGTCCGATCTTTCCTTGGTCGACCTTCAGTGACACAACTTAACCTCCTCTATAATGGTCAATATTACCTCCCTCCCCGTATGGGAACTCCGATTTCCTACATCGGAAGGTTTCTTCTCGAACCACTGGTTACCGACGTCGTATAAGAGAAAGGTCCGTGACCCGTTTGTTGTTTTAATTAGTTTGTAAAAAGGGACAGAGTGAGTGGGAGGTGTGTTGAATCCACCGGAGGGAGATAACAGTTTTTACGCATGACCAGTCGAGTGGGGTCACGAACTGGGTTTCCTCAGTGTACTTATTTATATGTATAATCTTTACTCAACTACTCCTGATATTAAAGGGTTTAATAGAAGGTAAGATGGTTTAGTTTTGAAGGAAATAACTCTGGTCGAACAACAACTAGTCAGTGAGTCAGTACAGGTCGAGAAACTCTGGGGTACCTGACGTCGTACGGTCCGGAAGGACAGAAAGTGGTAGAGAACTTGAAACGGGTTCAAGTGCAGGTAACGTAGTCACTACGTTAGTTTGGTAGAGTAGGTGACTGTGGGAGGAGAGGAAGACGAGAGTTAGAAAGGGTCGTAGTCCCTGAAAAGGTTTCTCAACCGACAAGTGTAATCTACTGGTTTTATGACCTCGAAGTCGAAGTCGTAGTCAGGAAGGTTGCTCATACGTCCTGACTAGAGGGAATTCTACCCCTTTGTCACCTTTGTCACCGTCTGAAATAAAACCCCCCGAGGTTTTAGTGACATCTACCACTGACATCGGTACTTTAATTTTCTGCGAATAAGAAGTCTTCCTTTCAATTCTGGTTGGATCTGTCGTATAAGTTTTCGTCTCTGTACAGGTTGTTTCCAGGCAGATCAGTTCCGATACCAAAAAGGTCACCAGTACAAACCTACTCAACCTGACACTTCTTTCGACTCGCGGTTTATTAACTATGTAAACTTAACACCACAACCTCTTCTGAGAACTCTCAGGGAACCTGATGTTCCTCAAGGTTGGTCAGGTAAGATTTCCTCTAGTTGGGACCCACAAGAAACCTTCCTTACTACGATTTCGACTTTGAGGTTATGAAACCGGTGGACTACGCTTCTCAACTGAGTAACCTTTTCTGAGACTACCACCCTCCCTAACCCCCGTCCCCCTCTTCTCCTGCTGTCTCCTACTATACCGACCTACCGTAGCTGAGCTACCTGTACTCAAACTCACTTGAGGCCCTTAACCACTACCTGTCTCTCCGGACCGTACGACGTTAAGTACCCCAGCGTTTCTCAGTCTGTGTTGACTCACTGACTTGACTTGACTTCTATCTGACCAAACTAGAGGAACATTGGTTCCCTGAGAGTCCTCAGAAGAGGTTATGATGTTAAGTTTCCGTGGTTAAGAAACCACGAGACGGAAGAAATTCCAGGTCGGGAGTCTTAGTATATACTGATCACAATTCTGGTATCGGGACTGATATCCCTGAAAAAGTCGTCTCATTACAGAGACGAAAAGTTGTGTGACAGATCGAAACAGTATCGAAAGGACGGTTCTTCGTTAGTAGAAGACTAAAGTACCAACTTCGGTAGTAGGTGTCACTAAAATCTCGGGTTCTTCTCCTTTAGACAGTGATGCAGTGGAAAAGGGGAAGATAAAGGTACTTCATTACCCCAGACTACGGTACTAGAATCAAAACAAATTATACATCAAAATTCGGTCGAGAAAGTGTGAGGAGGAAGTGGGAGTTCTCCGAGAAATCAAGACGAAACGAAAGACGGTACGTATAGACTCCAACAACTACAAAGAGGACGGATAAAACTAAGGTCGAACGTTGAGTAGGTCGGGTCGTAAAGAGTACTACACGAGTCGTATATCTAATTTGTTTGTCCCACTGTCGTCTGACGGGACAGTATGAGGAAAGAGTTAGAACTTCGTTAGTCAAGAAGGTATGTCCCTAGATTAACAACGAAGAACTTGATGGATGTCCGAAGAGTCCTCTGTTCATTCCACCAGACCATAAGGGTTGAGAGATTCTCGAAAGGTGTCAAACAGTACTAGGTGTATCAGTTTTCGAAATCACATCAACTACTTTGTCTCTATCTACTAAAAGACCTTGAGGGAACGAAAGAGATATTAGGTCATTTTACAACCGTTAGACTAGAGACCAAGGAGAAGGAAAGGATTTGGGTCGGACCTGTAGACCTTCAAGAACCAAGTACATTACTTCGGATCGTACGTTCTAAAATTCGTACTGGAATGATCGTTTCTTTATCTCTGTTGTTTATAACAACAGAAAGGTTGTTATCTTAACCTTTCTGATCTCTAGAGAAGTTCTTTTAGACTCTATGGTTCCTTTGTAAAGTACGTTTCTGACCGTGTTATTCCCTGTCTTCACCATACCTGGATTGATTTCGTTTTCTATAATTCTTTTTCACCATTATTCTTATGTGTCTTCTTGATATGTTTTTTCTAGAAGTACTAGGTCTATTGGTGTTACCACACTAGTGAGCGGATCTCGGTCTATAGAACCTTACGTTTCAGTTCACCCGGAATCCTTCATAGTGATGCTTGTTTCAATCACATCCACTACCTTAAGGTCAACTCGATAAAGTTTAGGATTTTCTACTACGACACTTCGACAACATGAGTTATACTTTCGTTTAAACCTTTTGAGTCGTCACCGGTGTCCTGACCTTTTCCAGTCAAAAGTAAGGTTAGGGTTTCTTTCCGTTACGGTTTCTTACGAGTTTGATGGCGTGTTAACGTGAGTAGAGTGTGTGATCATTTCATTACGAGTTTTAAGAGGTTCGGTCCGAAATTGTCACACACTTGACACTTGAAGGTCTACAAGATCAACCTAAATCTTCTCCGTTTTCTTCATCTCTAGTTTGACGGTTGTAGGTCACCTAGTAGTTTTTTCGTTCTCTCAAGGTCCTTTTGTAGATGAAACCGAAATAACTGATGTGGTTTCGGAGACTGAGACACCTAGTGTTGTTTGACACCTTTACGAATTTCTCTACCCTTATGGGCTGGTGGACTAGACGGAGGAATCTTTAGAGATACGTCCAGTTCTTCGTTGTCAATCTTGGCCTGTACCTTGTTTCCTGACCGAGATTTATCCCTTTCCTCATGCAGTTCCGATATATAGCAGTGGGACGAATAAATTGAATATACGTCTCATGTAGTACTCTTTGCGACCCGACCTTCTTCGTGTTCGACCTTAGTTCTAACGACCCTCTTTATAGTTATTGGAGTCTATACGTCTACTGTAGTGGGAATACCGTCTTTCACTTCTCCTCGATTTTTCGGAGAACTACTTTCACTTTCTCCTCTCACTTTTTCAACCGAATTTCGAGTTGTAAGTCGTTTGATTCTAGTACCGTAGGATAGGGTAGTGAAGTACCGTTTATCTACCCTTTATTACCTTTGTCACTGTCTGAAATAAAACCGCCCCCTTACCCCCCGGAGGTTTTAGTGACGTCTACCACTGTTGTCGGTACTTTAATTTTCTACGAACTAGGAACCTTCTTTTCGATACTAGTTGCATCTGTTGTGTAATTTTTCGTCTCTGTAATGAAACGGTTGTTTCCAGGTAGATCAGTTTCGTTACCAAAAAGGTCGTCAGTACATTCCTACACTCTCGACCTAATATTTCTTTCGACTCGTGGTTTCTTAACTACGAAAACTTGACACCACAACCTCTTCTGATAACTCTCAGGGAACCTGACGTTCCTCTACGTTGGTCAGGTAGGATTTCCTCTAGTCAGGACTTATAAGTAACCTTCCTGACTACGACTTCGACTTTGAGGTTATAAAACCGGTGGACTACGCTTCCTGACTGAGTAACCTTTTCTGAGACTACGACCTTTTCTAACTCCCGTCTTCCTCTTCCCCTACCGTCTCCTACTCTACCAACCTACCGTAGTGACTGAGTTACCTGTACTCAAACTCGTTCGAGGTCCTCGACCACTACCTGTCCCTCCGGACCACACGACGTCAGGTGCCCCGACGTTTCTCAGTCTGTGTTGACTTACTTTCCTACTTGACTTGATAATCGTACCCTTTACTCACGTTGACAGGTCACCAATCGTGTAAGAAATCATGATGGGAAGAACCCTTAACCCTACCCCTCACTGGAAAAGTCCGGTGCCGGTGACGACCCAGAGGGTCTAAACGACTGTATGACTTACGTTGGGGAACTACCGTAGGAAGAAGATGGCTTTAAAGTAGTATAGGTGATTGAAGTAATTGTCGTCACGAAGGATTCCTGGGGAACTGAAGTGTGAGGTCTTACAGAAAGACTCCCACTGACTGGTGAGTCAACATCGTTACGTTAAGTAATTCTAGTACAAACATGTTAAGAAGTCACATAAGAATGGAAGAGGAGAACTAGGGAAGTCGTAGACGATCCAGAGATGGTAAAGACAGGAAATAACCCGGGATAGAAACCCACTTTAGAAGTTTTGTTTTACTTCGTCCCGTTTCCGATTGACTTAAGACGGTTCTCTTACGTGACCAGTGTCTATTGTGGGAAAAAGTTGTTGAGTTCTCTGTTGAAATGAGTACCTGTAGTGGTTTACCAGTTGTGGCTTTAGTTTGTAATGTAAGGGACATCGACTTCTACCTCTTCGACATATGTTATCCGTTTTTCTTCTGGACCTCGACTGACACCGAGACTAGTGGTCGAAAAGTATCGTTTTAAGTCCGAATTTGATTTCTTTTCCCCCCTTTGGTGATCCTGTCGGTGCGTGTTGACATTAGTTTAGGGGATACTTTGATGTCATCTCCATTACTTACAACGACAACGACGACGATTCAGTGAAGTCAGTACAGACTAAGACACGCTGGGGTATCTGCCATCGGGTGGTCCGAGGGGGTGGGGACCCTAAGAGGTCCGTTCTTGTGACCTCACCCAACGGTAAAGGAAGAGGTTACGTACTTTCACTTTTCACTTTCACTTCAGCGAGTCAGTACAGGCTGAGAATCGTTGGGGTACCTGCGTCGGGTGGTCCGAGAAGGTGGGTACCCTAAAAGGTCCGTTCTCATGACCTCACCTTACGGTAGTGGAAGATGCTCTCCATTACTTATCTAAACTCCTTAGTCTCGATCATTTGTCACACGGACTTCTTGATACCTGCCTCCAGACGTTATGACATGTCTTCCGTCACCTGTTTTGGTAGGGTTTCTTTTCGTTTTCCCGTTTCACCAGTAGACTCCTCTAAAGTGTTTGTCGATTTCTTTCTTCTCTTCACTTTACGTTCCCTCTTTCACTTTCCATATAGGTTTATTTACCTCTCAAGGTTTCTTATCGTTCCTCTCACGTATTTTAATCTTCTTTTGTTGTCTACCCCTTTCTGATCTCTAGTACAGTCCTTTTAACCTTTATAGTTTACTGGTCGAATACAACTACACTAAAAATTTTTTTAGAAACATCATCCTAAATGGTGACCTAATTGGAAGAGTCTCATAGGAAGGTAAGGATTTCATCTGGAAACATGCAACTTTTTTCGGTATTGGGTTTAGACAATCCCAGTTATAACCCGTCAGATGTCTCGTACGTCGAAAGTTCTCGGGACGGAGTGAGAATGTGCACCGGGACGTGGGACTCCCCGAGTGTCGGGTACTGAGAGTTCCTCACCTGTATTTACTGGTGTATACTCTTCCCGAAGAGAAAGATCCTTCGCCCACTATAGGGTCCTCTCGTTGTGGGAAGAACGAAAGTAGAACGGGAAGATGGGTCAAGACGAGTTGGTGTTGTATAGTTGTGCTCGGCGCAGCGAGTCGGTGGACGACTAAAAGACAACAACAAACTTCTTCACACACTACATGGGTGTTAGGAGTCCTCCCTCAAATTTGTTCTCTCCTTCAGAGGAAAAGAATTAACAGTTGTCACTTTATTTTTAGGGAAGTATGGTCCCTAATCGTGAGTGTCGCACGGTTAGGGACGATACTTCTGGTGACGGAGAACTCCCTTAAGCTCTTGTTTTTCTTCTGGAGACTTTCCCCCTTTTTTTTTACTTTACCGAGTCAACACAAGTTGAGAAACCCTGCGGTACCTGACATCGGAGACAGGTACCCTAAAAGGTCCCTTCCCATGACCTCACCCAACGGTAAAGGAAGGGGTCCCCTAGAAGGATGGGATCCCTGACTTGGGCTTAGAGTGCGTAACGTCCGTCTGTGAAATGGTAGACTCGGTGGTCCCTTCGGGTAAAATTCCCTTCCTCCGGATTTCCTTCCTCCGGAAACCTTCCCTTCACTGCATGACTCGGGACCTAAGTCCACTACCCTGAGTACCTGGAGTCCGCGAACGGTTCCGGACTCGTGGGAGGACACTAGTGCCGGCACGTCCCGTTGCGGAATGGAATGGTGTGACGAATGTGAAAGGAAGGACGGCTGCAGACACGTGGGTCACCACTGCGTGTTTCAAGACACCCTTTTGTTTTCGTTTACTCATGCAAAGTCACACGTTTGAGGTCCTAAGAAAAAAATTTTGACAAAATCCTCATCTCTAAAGGTACTTGTTAGTAAATTCGGGTAGAATCGTGTTTTGGTTCATACACGGGCACACCAAACAAATTGTTATTTGTGCTTAGGTGAACCCTTTTGTTTCGATTCAGAGGTAGAAACCACTAGAAAGTACAAACGTCTTTGGTAATCAATAAGGAAGAGAAACGTCGAAGGACCACTGTTTCCGGATATTACTTAAGGACCATGAGACGAAAGAAGAATCATTTTTGTACCAAACGCAAACACTGGAACCCGACCCTCCATTGACTCCGTCCATTCTTTATAAGAATTTCTTTCCTCCACTTCCTCTCTTCCTGTTTCTGTAGGTAAAATCTTTCGTTTACACATGAATTACGAAATTTTCACGGTCCGTTCGTAGGATGAGTTGTAAACACAATCCTTCTTAAAATTTCTTTAGTTTAAGAGTTTTTCTTTATTTAGAGTACTAAACTCTCAAACAAACAAAAAATTGATCGTTTTCATTTCCTTCTCTCGAACAAACAAACAATTGATCGCTTTCATTTCTTTCTCTTTGTGACTTCTTTTGACTACTGTTTGTGTTCTCTGTGCTCGGATCGCACTTTAAGACATTACTCCAACAGGAATCCATAAGACTTAGGTCAG
Organism: Capra ibex; assembly: GCA_006410555.1. Lineage (NCBI taxonomy): Eukaryota > Metazoa > Chordata > Mammalia > Artiodactyla > Bovidae > Capra > Capra ibex. The sequence continues at coordinate 12,468,624 of SJYO01052474.1, read as the reverse complement.
TCGAAGGTTCCAGAAGGTTCCACACACGAATCAACGAATCAACACAGGTTAAGAAAACACTGGGGTACCCGACATCGGGTGGTCCGAGGAGACAGGTGTCCTAAGAGGTCCGTTCTTATGACCTTACCCAACGGTGACGGAAGAGGTCCCCTCGAAGGGCTGTGTCCCAGGTTGGATACAGAGGACGTAGAGGACGGGACCGTCCACTTAAGAAGTGGTGACTTGGTGGACCCTTCGGGGGTAAGAACCGAACACGATATCCTTTGTACCTTCCAGGAAAAGGAGGGTTTATCTGTTAGTGAGTTCTTCGTGTACAGTCGACAACCCTACGAAATATTCTCCCTTTCACCAGAAGTCCGGATTACGATGTCCATTTGGGATCATTGGATGTGTGTTAAGTAGAGAGAATCCGGTTAAGGGGATTTTATGAACAATTACAAAAAGAGGACAGGAAAAGATTCTTGTGTATGAAATGGACTTTAATTGTAAACATAACAGTCCGGTGTCAGATATAAAAGGGAAATTTTATCCGGGAGATTATATATAAGTTGAAACGTTTATGAATGGTTTACGGATGATAGGTCCGTAACAAGATTCATTCCTCCCTGTGTCTTTTGACAAGTCACAGCTCTTTTTTTTTACAATACAGTTCTGTCCTTTAAGTCTCACTGTTTCTATGGAGATTGTTCGTAATCGTAATAGTTAAGGTTTAACAGCGGAGATAAAGAGAAGTAATACAGTTCGGTTAAATTTAATTTTGAATTGTTTCTAGGACCTCCTTGTTACCAGAAGATTGATATTATTCTATATTTCTTCATATTACCAGGATGATTAATCAGATCAAAAACAGAACGAAAAAGATGACACCGTCAAATTATTTTATTCCTGTGTTAAGAATGTGACAAGAGTCTTTCTTCGATTATTATTATCAATTGTAAAGAACTCTTGATAGAGATACAGTCCGTGAAAGATTTTACGGAGTGTATAGATTATGATATGTGTTTTTATTCGAGTTTCACTTAATTTTTAGATTTACATTCTGGTCTTTTGATATTTTAAGAATCTCCTTTTGTATCCGTCTTGTGAGAGACTGTACTTAGTGTCGTTCTAGGAGGTGCTGGGTGGAGAGTCGCATTACCTTTGTTTTTGTTTTATTTGTTTACCCCGGATTAATTGGAATTTTCGAAAACGTGTTACTTCCTTTGTTATTTGTTGCACTTTTCCGTCAGAAATCTTACCCTCTTTTATTATCGTTTACTTTGTTGACTGTTTCTTAATTAGAGGTTTTATGTATTCGTCGAGTGCGTCGAGTTGTGGTCTTTTTGCTTGTTGGGTCAGTTTTTCACCCGGTTTCTTGATTTTTGTCTGTAAAGGGGTTTCTTCTGTATGGGTACCGATTATTTGTGTGCTTTTCTATGAGTTGCAGTGAGTAATAGTCTCTTTACGTTTAGTTTTAGTGTTACTCATGGTAGAGTTCCGTAGGTCTTATCGGCGGTAGTTTTTCAGATGTTTGTTATTTACGACCTCTCCCATACCTCTTTTCCCTTGGGAGAATGTGACAACCACCCTTACGTTTGACAACGGTGATACCTCTTGTCACACCTCTAAGGAATTTTTTGACCCTTGTCTTAACGGTATGTTGGGTCGTTACGGTGACGACCCGTATGTGTGGTTCCTTTGGTCTTAACTTTCTCTGTGCACATGGGGTCACAAGTAACGTCGTGACAAATGTTATCAATCCTGTACCTTCGTTGGATCTACAGGTAACCGTCTGTTTTCCTATTCCTGGAACACCATGTATACGTGTTACCTTATAATGAGTCGATATTTTTTTCCCTGTGTAAACTCAGTCAAGAATACTCTACCTACTTTGACCTCAGATAATGTGTCTCACTTCATTCGGTCTTTCTCTTTGTGGTTATCTCATATAATTGTATATATATACCTTAAATCCTTCTACCGTTACTACTAGAATATACGTTTTGTCATTTTCTCTATGTCTACATTTCTTGTCTGAAAACCTGAGAACACCCTCTTCCGCTTACCACCCTCTTCCACCCTACTAAACTCTCTTATCGTGACTTTGTACATATAATTGTATACATTTTATCTGCTGGTCACGTTCAAACTACGTGCTTCGTCCCGTGCGTTTCGGTCACGAGACCCTGTTGGGTCTCCCTACCCCACCCCTCCCTTCACCCTTCCCCTAAGTCCTCCCCTCCTGTATACACGTGGGCACCGACTAAGTACAACTACCTACCGTTTTTGGTAGTATTACGACATTAATAGGAGGTTAATTTGATTAATTTTTTACTGAATGTATATTATTATTAAAATTAAAAGTACTCTTAAAAGTACTTATCTCCATGATATCTCAACTAATGATCATTTTGGGACTCAACTATTTTTGTAACTTTATACAGATATGACTAACTATTTAACGTCAAACCACGAAGATGGTAGGGGGCCCGAGGAGGTATCGATGGTATCGTGGGGGTACGGGAGTTGTGACGTGTGGTAAAGATGGAGGAGTAATAATTCTTTAATCTTACAATTAAGACCCGTATTGTCCAGAGATACTAAGACCTCGAGAGAAGACTTTTATTTGGTACAACGGACCTGTTACGGTGACCCAAGGTGGTGTTTCAGTCTTTTGACCCGATACGGGGTGACTACCGTCGACAGACAGGTCCATAGTTATATTTGTTAAGTCCCCGGATACCGACGTTCAGGTCCTTGGACGAGTGACAGCTATGGAGGTCCAGTCACGTTTTTGAGATGACCCTACTTCCATGGTCTGGGAAGTGGAGTGTCTACTCCGTCTGACGAGGTCGAAAAGGCGGATGGGTTCACTCTTCGTGAAATCGGGTGACGGACCTTCCTGTCCCCGGTTGACGATTAACATGAGATAGGGTTTAGTGCAGTAACATCCCGTCGAATAGTTTTCCAAACTGAACTTAATAGTAGTAGTAGGAGTAAAATGTCTACTACTTTGATTCCATGTCTCACCACTGAAGTTTACAGTTCCCGGCTCGTTCCTAAGTTTGGGTCCGTCCGACCGTTTTCTCGGACATAGGAGTTCCTGAGACAACGTCCCGGAGAAGAGACGAGACTTTATAGTTCAAGTTCGAGAAAGTTATTTACTAAAGTTACTGTCAGTCATCACCTTTATAATTTATGTATTTTTACAGTCCGCCATAATACTCTCTATCTTTTTAAATGATATTAACGACAATCACATCGTCTTCGACCCCCTCTTACTTGTTATTGTGACTACAATTCTCTTTGAGACGAATAACTCTAATATTTAGTGGATTACTGAGAGGTAAATTCTTAACTTCCGCCCTTTGTGACCTTCTTAAACTACGTTAATGGATACTCTTTAGTACCAACTGAGTGTCCTAATAAATCACTCACTGTTGGGATTAGTTCTCTAATTTGGTCATTAAAGGTGTTTAGTTGTTAATAACTCTTTGATACTCCGACTGCTACTTAGTAAGCACGTCGCTGTATATAACAAACCATTTGTCTAAATATTTTGGTACATCAAATCAAATAAATCTTTTATTCTCTCTTGTAAAAATTTAAAGAATAAATTTACGAATACTGAGACGTTCAACAACTTATAAAAATTATAGTGGGAAGGATCCTTTGTCCATCCGTTAACTCCGTGTCTATTTTATTAAGTATGTTTAGTGGTGACATCTTTGACTCATTAACAGAGACACTTAGACTAAACTCTACAGTTCATAGGTAGATAAATCTCCAGAAGAATCTAGACTATATTTAAAAAAAGATACGACGAATTTGTATCGAACTTGTTTCACTTTCGGTTATTTACACACAACTTAACTTACTTTAAGAGTTGGATTAAAGGAACTTTATAGTGTGTCGATGGTAAAACCTCCTAGTAGATAACAAAAAATAGTCAATCCCCTTTTTCTTGTGAAGATCTTTTAGTGACGACAAAATAGTAGGTAGAAAGGGTTCGTGAATTTAAAAAGTATGATAAAGGAAAACTGATAATAAGTAAAGAAGATTTAATAACTTGACTTTAATCTGAGTCTTCGGAGTGTGACGTTTACACTCACAACTATGTACGACAGTTCTATCGTCTCGTTCCGAAGATTATGACATTGTAGAAAAATAACAAGTAGTTATTAGACTTAATAAGTATATGGTGGCAGTTCATGACCCATTCTTATCCCAATAATGAATACCCACAATTTTAGAACCACTAGGTAATAAAGTCCCTAATAAAAGTCAAACCAATCGTTTTTACGTATTGTGTTAACGAGTTAATGACAGGTTTCGTCGGTCAAGTTAAGTATTATAAGTCAAGTCAAGTCAAGACAATGAGTCAACACAGGTTGAGAAACGTCGGGGTATCTGACGTCGTACGGTCCGGAGGGACAGGTAACGGCTGAGGGCCTCAAATGAGTTTGAGTACAGGTCACTCAACCACTACGGTAGGTTGGTAGAGTGGGAGACAGTAGGGGAAGAGGAGGACGGAAGTTAGAAAGGGTCGTAGTCCCAGAAAAGGTTACTCAGTCAGGGAAGCGTAGTCCACCGGTTTCATAACCTCAAAGTCGAAGTCGTAGTTAGAAGGGTTACTTGTAAGTCCTGACTAAAGGAAATCCTACCTGACCAACCCAGGGGAACGTCAGGTTCCCTGAGGGTTCTCAGAAGAGGTTGTGGTGTCAAGTTTTCGTAGTCAAGAAGTCGTGAGTCGAAAGAAATATTAGGTTGAGAGTGTAGGAATGTACTGATGCCCTTTTTGGTATCGAAACTGATCTGTCTGGAAACAACCGTTTCGTAATGAGTTTCTCAAAAAATTTCATAGAATCTTTAATATCTGGTTAGGTTCGTCGAATATAGATTCCTGTGACTCAGGTAGACCTTCCAAAGTTGAATCTCCTCAGTTTGGTTGTAAGTAATGTTTTTTGAAGTCCATAGTTCGTGGGGTGTTTCGGATCCTCTGTCACTAATTGTTGGGGTGAGGTCCAGGGTCCGGATCTCTGTGGTGACTCCCTTTTTCTTCGTCTCTACCGGAAACTTGTGTTCAGTTTGATTAAGATTTCACTGACAGAGAAAGTAAATGTACTTCATTTGATAGATTCAGAGAATTAATTCTTAGGGGTACCCAGTACGTAGGGACCACCGAGTCTGTCATTTCTTAGATGAACGTCACACCCTCTGGACCCAAGTTAGGGACCCAACTCTTCTACGGAACCTCCACCCGTACCGTTGGGTGAGTTCATAAGAACACACCTCTTAGGGTGCCTGTATCCTCGGACCACCCGGTGTCAGGTACCCCAACTTTTCTCAATCTGCACTGATTCATGTCGTGTATCGTACACTGTATGCTTAGTAAAGGTTTAACATGAGAATCTTATTCTCAAGAATCTCTAAACCTCCCCCTTTAATTGGGAAAGTACCCGAAGGGTCCGCCGAGTAATCATTTCTTAAACGGACACTACGTCCTCTGGGTCCAAACTAGGGATCCAGTCCTTCGAGGGAACTTCTTCTCTTACCGTTGGATGAGGTCACAAGGAAGGACCTCTTAAGGTACGTCCCTGGTACCCCAGCGTTTCTCAGTCTGGGTTGATTCGTTGATTGTGAAAGTGAGGAGATATGTAAGTAATCCAGTTTTCTATAAGTGACTAGTGTAGAAGACGTAGGACGGACCATGTTGCTCAAGCCTTGTTTAAAGTGTTCACTAGAGGGTTTCGGATGTGTTGTCCTCCTACCGTTGTCTGTTCGTTTACCCATTACGAACATTTATTAATACTGTGTCTTTCACGAGATTTCCCGTCTTGTTCCACGAAACTATTTCTTGTTACACGCTGGATAAATCTCCACCTTTAATTGTTTCTGGAGACTCCCCGAGATTGACATTCTTTGTCGACCAGTACTTATCTCTAGAGGTCATCGTACTGTTTTGTGTGTTTATAGTCTTCCACTTCTTATAGAACTACACACGAAGTTCTTGAATTTAGGTACACCGTCTGTCTACCCAAGTTTCTGCCACCGACCGGGTCGGATACTTCCTGAAAACTGAAAAGTATGGTTCGGTTCCCCATTCCAAAAGGAGATTTACTGTACCTTTAGTGACGGCTCAAAATTCGACCTTTTAATATATTAGGTTACAAGTGAAATTTTCTAGTGAGAGAATATAGTACCACCTAGCTACCCCCTTTAATTTCTTAGGACCTCTTCAATGACGTCCCCAGTTTTCGTTCCCTAGTACCACAGAGTCAGGTCTCGTGACCGTTGTCTTTACCTCTATTTACGTACTAAACTTTATATAAAATATTTATTTTAACTATCCCGACCGTTTACCTAATTCACACCCCTCATAGACTCTCTTCGTAGTAATACTGGGGAACCAAAAGAGTAAAACCCCTCAACCTGGTTGTCAGTAGAGTAAAAGAGTCTATGTTTTGTTAACTTTTTATATCAAAAATGTCCCTACCGTTATCTCAAATCAATCATTACATAATATAAACTCAACTGAGACTGTGTAAGGTACCCGTATAGTTTGCCTTGAGGTAGTTGGGTCTGTGCTATGACTTTTGGTTTCCTGACCTCCTCAAGAGGGTTACGGTCGTCCGTCTCGCATCAGGTCGCGATTGTTCGGTTGTTTATGCATCTTTAGTCCCTCACTTGTCACCTTCCCGATGGGTCACTTTATAACTTCTCTTTGTAATTCTTTCGATAGTGTTGTCCTCTCGTAAAGTTCTTCCTCCTTTATGACTCATCAAATTTGTGTAAACTTTCTGACTTATTCTTGTCTTTTATGGATTACTTAGACCGTAGTTCCTCTATACCCGTTCTAAATTTTTTCGTCAAAGTCACTTACCCATCTCCTTCTGGTCTAGTCTTGTCCAATTTTACGGGTCCTCCCTTTGTGCGATCTTTGTTAAATAGACCGATTGTAAAAGACCTTGAAATCGAGACTTATGTTGTGACTCTTAGTCTCGACGTTAATTCTGTGTCAACCAGTAATTCCCTATAAGAAACAAACAAACAAACAATTTCTACCCTCGAGAGTCTCGTACAATTACCACTATCTTTATTAGATATTCCTTCCACTCCTCAACTTTTACATCCGTACCTTCTTTATCGTTCAGGAACTATACTTCTGTTTCCTTCTGTGACTTTTGTCAATACTTCCCAGACCGAAGTGTCTTCTCTTTATTATGTCGATGGCGTTTGTGTAGGGGGTTTAGGAACACAATCTTTAATCTTTGTCAGCGTTAGTGGATAGGTTTACCTTTTTTTCTTTAGTTTCCTGTCCCTCGGTTTACATCTGTATACCTACGGGACCAATCTTTAACTGTTTCAGGTAGAATTTTTAGAGTTTTGCTAAAGAAGATAACGGGTTCTATTTTACAGAGGAAGTAAACTCGATAGCGACTCAATAGGGAACCGGTTACGATATCACATAAGGCTACTGTGGCTCCCATTTGTGTTGGGATAGTAAAAAGAATGCTGAAAGAGTGGGATGCATACTGGGTATTGGTTGGAGAACGACTGTATTGTCTGTTCGTGTCACCCTTGTCTGTCGATTGCCCTTGTCGATATAAAGAGAGAGAGATATTGGAGGTGACGGTCGGATAAGAGAGAGGTACAAAAGAGGATTAGAGGAACATAATTAGTCATTGTTATAATAAGAAGAAGTGACACAGAAGTAAGTAATTGACAGTAATTGTAGTTAGATGTGAGTCTGCAGAAGATAAGGATGGAATGGGTCAGTAGTTAGAATATCGAAATTAACGATGGAACTTTACGACTGTTAAGTGGTTACAGATTGGAGATCGGGTTAGAAGGAGTATTTGAGATTTGAATATATGGGTGAGTCAAAAGACAACCTATAGTGGTCAACCCTCGGAGTCCTGTTGAGTTTGAACTCTCAAGATGTTGACTTGAGTAATGAAGAGATGGTATAGGAGTTCCGTTAAGTAAACGGTTGTATAAACAGGAATATCAGTTTCCTGTCCCCTCGAGTCGTGTTTCAATACAAAAAAGGTCATCTGTACGTCTCTACATTCTCGACCTGGTATTTCTTCCGACTCACGACTTCTTGACTATGAAAGTTTAATACCACGACCTCTTTTGAGAAGTCTCAGGAGACCTGTCGTTCCTCTAGTTTGGTCAGGTAGGATTGCCCTTAGTTAGAAGTTATAAGTGACCTTCCTGACCACGACTTCGATTTCGAGGTTATGAAACCGGGGGACTACACTCGTCGACTGAGTGACTTTTCTGGGACTACGACCCTTTCAAACTCCTGTGCTCCTCTTCCCCGCTGTCTCCTACTCTACCAACCTACCGTAGTCCCTGAGTTACCTACACTCAAACTCGTTTGAGTCCCTCAACGGCTTCCTGTCCCCTCGGACCACACGACGTCAGGTACCCCGAGTGTTTCAGTCTGTGGTGAATCACTGACTTTTGTTGGGGACAGGAACACAGGTTTTAGGTTAGTTGATTATATAGGACGACGACGACGACGACGACGACGACGACGACGTGGCGAAGTCAACACAGGTTGAGACACGCTGGGGTATCTGTCGTCGGGTGGTCCGAGGGGACAGGGACCCTAAGAGGTTCGTTCTTGTGACCTCACCCAACGGTAAAGGAAGAGGTTACGTACTTTCACTCTTCACTTTCCCTTCAACGAGTCAGCACAGACTGAGAAGCACTGGGGTACCTGACGTCGGGTGGTCCGAGGAGGTAGACACCCTAAAAGGTCCGTTCTCATGACCTCACCCCACGACAGCGGAAGAGGCATTATATAGGACTGGTAGAATAAAGGAAGTTTAAGTGTAAATGGTTAAAAGTGGCAGAGTCATAATGACAATCAAGTCTAGTGGTAATAGTAAAGGGATCTGATTCTCTTATCGGTTATAGGAGGTACGGAGATTGTAACGACGAGAACTTTATGTACCGTAGGGGAGGTGTGACATCGGTCTAATTATATAAGACGAATTTTGACAAGTTACGAGGGAGATTAATGATACCACTACTCTGTACGTTGAACGGAGGAACGAATGTTCTCGGAAGCACCAGAGTGCAGACGAATAGAGAACCCGGAGTACGGAAGGAGCTTTTATGGAGTGAAAACTCGGACACGAGTGAGTGGGGGGTCGATTGATAGGGGGTCTGGAAGTGAATCTAGTTAGGAAACCTAGAGTCAAATCAACGGTGGAGAAGGTCCACCTTATCTGGTTTTCGGTTATTTTATGATACAGAAAGAATGGAAAAGTTAAGATGGTGGTAAGGGAGAGGGATGAAAGGCCGAGTAAGTTATCTGGAGTCGAAAGGTCATGTAAGATACTCTTCTTCTTTCCCATCGTCTGTGTGTGACTTCTCTGAACCCCCCAAATGACTAACATAAACAACTCTATGACTATTCTATGATTACACTTTACCTCCCTCTGTCTAAAAAAATTTAGGGACTACTGATACTTAGGTTACTTAGTTACCCTTTATTTTCCACCATAAACGTGATCTCGAGACTTTATGAATGAAGAGAACCACTAGAACTTGGAGGAAGAGCTTTACAACCAAATGTAGACTTTAATTAGACAGTAAATTTTTCTTTTCACATAATATTATCCCTTTCGTGGGTTGATCTTAATGGGATTTTTAATGGATCTCAATGGGATTTTTTGGTTGTTTAGGGTACCCACTTACTGTTGTGAACGATAATAACACTTCTTTGTCCGGGTATGGTCCGAAAAGAGAGATTGGAAAAATAAGGAAATGGGTTCTCAGTTGTACTTTACTATAGTTTAATTTCGAGTCATTTGTTATCTCACCTACATTTGGAATTCGTATCAGGAGGGTAATAATTAGACCACTATTGCAACCTGAAGCTCCAAAAATTTTCTCGCATCAACAGTTCTTCAACTTTTACTTTTGACTGCGAAATAGAAAGTTCAGGTTTGTGAACGTCCCATCGTTTCTAACGTCGTCCACCGCGACAGAGTGGAAAAGATCGACAAGTTACGTCCGCCATACCTGCTGTTAGAATGTCTGGCGTGTGAAGGAGGACTCTCGACTAAAGATGTTGTCTGTTAAGTCTTCTGTTCCTCTTTGCAATTGTCAGACGAGACTTCCCAAGGGACCATCATTTCTCTTGTAAGTCTTTATTCCGTTTGTATTTGGTTAAATTTTGAAGTAGTATTTGCAAGTTATTATACTGTTTGAAACAGTCATCAGGAAACTAGATGATTCGTCGATGTGTCAGTCCTGAATCCCACCGACTCTACAAGAGAAATGTCGTATTAATATATGATCTACAATATACAACTCATATATGATACTCGGTTCAAGAAATAAGACGACAAAAAAAGGAGGAGATTCAAAGTATTGGATTGTACCATCCGTACTAATAGAAGATTAAAAAAAAAAAAAGTACAAATGAGATTCCCCATCCCGGTCGTAGGGTCCAAGTTTTGTTCGTAGTAGTGGAGCCCGAAAATGAGGGTCGTGTTTGGATTTGTTTGGATGAACCCAAAGACGGGTCTAGTAGACCTTTCATTTTTCTGTTCAGGTTGAAAAGTAGTAGTATCGTCGTCGTTGTCATTGTCATTCTCGTTGAGTGTACTTACATGATGAACGGTACACGGTCCATAAGATCATTCGTGAAGTGTTTGTCACTGTAAATTAGGAGTGGTGGGACTCTTTGTTCTATGATAAGAACGAAGGTAATATCTCTATTCTTTCGACTCCGTGTCCTTCAATATGTGAATCTCGTGTCGTCCTGGTCCATCAGACGTTGGTCTGAGCACGAATTTTCGTAATGTATCAAACCGGAGGGACTGTGAGTCAGACTCAATTTTTAAGTGTTATTTTTATGAGAGACTCCGACTAGAAGAGAGATTGATTTTCTGTTCGTCATCTCTCTCCCTCTTCTTCCGCACCTTTAGAACTAAGTAACGAGGATCACAGTACCTTCCATATTCGATGGTTACGAGTCCAGAGAGATGTTTCCTGTTCGATTTTCCGTCTTAACGTACTTATTAAAACCCCAAACTCACGACTTTCTTTGAATGATATCGTTTCGGTTAGACACTTTATCGGGTAGTTTCGTAGGTACACACTTTCCGGGGCTCAGGGACAGGAGTTCTTTCCGTGACGGTATCCCATGTAAGATTCCTGACCGAAGAGGATGACCCTAAACTAAAAACTTGATTTTTAACTCCACTACGACGATGTTTTCCTCGGACCTTCTTTACGTTTGGTCGTGGGACCCTCCCTGTCTTAGCCGTTTCTTTGATGTCGGAGGACGGAGGACCTACCGAGATGAGTAAGTTTGTGTCCCAGAGGTGTCACAGTAGTCTGTGGTTAGTTCGTGGTTCTTGTGACGTCAGTCATGACGCCGTTGCCGTACACGGTAGGATTATGGGCGACTGATTCCAAATCCATGACACGAACGTTTACGAAAGTAGTAAGAACCAAAAGGAGACGGACTCCTTTCCTGTATCAGACCTTGAAATTCGTTCAAACCGTTAGTTAACGAAAACGTTTTTCTGTCCTATTTCCCTTTGGGTTCGTAGATCGATGTGATAACTTTTCACAGAACCGAAGTGATGATTTTTCTTTCTCCCCTACTACCCACCCTCCTTTTTCCTTCCCACCCTCTTCCCCTCTGTCTTCTTCTTACTGTTCATCTTCGCCGTCGTGGTCGTCCCCGTTGTAGTGAGTTCCGTTGTCATTATTTTAAGATCCAAACACCAAAAAGTACTCGACTCACGGGTAATCGTTTGAGAACTACACGAGGACAATCGACCTTGAGGACCACCCCTGGTGGCGAAATCGCGTTGGACCTCGTTTACGTACCCCGAGATCTCAGGACAACGAGTTCTCAATATCACTGTGAACTCTCAGTTAGAGTAAGATGAGCAATAGGTAGTCGGGGGATCCTCTAAAGTGTCGTTCGTTCGTTTCGCTGTGAGAGTACCGTCGTTGGTGCATGTCCGACTAAGTTCCGGTGGACTTTTCGGAGGGAGGTCAATTCAGGACGCGACCAGCTCGAAACGCGGACTGGCACACGAGACACGACCTCAGACGTACTCCAACGTATTCCCGAGGTACTCCGAGGATTCTTCGGTGACCCCTACCACCCTTCCCTGTTTGTACGTGAGTAGTTTCGGTCTTATGGAGAAGGAACGGAACGAAAGGTAGACCTAAAGTTCAGTCTTAGGAAAAACTTATGTCCTAAAACGGACCTTTTCAAACTCTCGGTCATCCATTTCTGACAAGAGAGAGTAAAAGGATCCTATTGTACGTCAATGTGACTAAGTAGTCCAAATTAGGGACCCAGTCCTTCTACGGGACCTCCTCCCGTACCGTTGGGTGAGGTCATAAGGACCTCTTGGGGTACCTGTCTCCTCGGACCACCCGATGTCAAGTATCCCAACGTTTCTCGACTTGTACTGACTTCACTGAAATCGTGTGTACGTGTGTGTGCCTATAGTAAGTACACATTATTAAGTTCACGTTACATGATGTCTACTATTATATTCTTTTCACGGAATGTGATATTTTGACTAAAATAAATCTGTTATAACTTAAAAATTTCCGGGAGTATTTTATATTGTACACGAAGATACGGAAGACTCCGTCTCATATATTTGGTATTAGACTTAAACAGAAATATTAGTGTTGCACTATGTAAAATGATATCTCTTGTCAGTAAAAAGACGAAGGACAGAAAGATAGTCCGATCTTCAACAGCACAGACTGAAATCAACGGGAGTTAAAGGATTTACTGTCAAAGATTTGTCGAATGTTAGACTATTTAATCTATTAATTCCAGGTATATATTAGTATACTTTCTAATTCGTTTATTTAAGACTAACTTCCGGGGTCAAGAAAAAGGTGTCATCTTTTTATGTAGCTAAAAAAACGAAGAGTTGACTACTTTTGACAAAGTCACTTAGTTTTCAGGCTTGACGACTGAAGAACCATATAGTGACACGAAGTCAACCAAGTTCAAGGAACTTCGTCAACTTATTATTCGAGGACACGTTTTTACGAGTTAAGTACGAACCAATACAAGGTTAAAAATAAACGTTCTAAGTTTGATTTATATTTATATTTTACGTCCTTACATCTATAAGATTTATGACATTCATAAGTGGAAAAAAAATTTTCGAGAATTAAATTCAGTCATGAAAGAATTGATATTTTTTACTATTTCGTTCTTTTCAGTAAGGTCAATTCAGTCGTCTAATCAACAGTAAGAAAAGTCACCCTGTCAACACTATCTTGGATCGTGGTTTTACCTTTAAGTTTTTATTTGTACTGGACCCTTCATTTGTACGAATTTTTAATATTTTCAAATTATTAAGTGAGAGAACTAAATTTCCGGTTAATCCGAATGACAAAGTTTATAGTTCACTGGAGTCATGGAATGGTTCCCAAAGGAGTAAAGCATTTTCCTCCAAGTACTTAAACATTAACACACGTACACAGGTACACACACTGTAGACATTTGTGATCACCCGTCCGTGTGGACCCTTTTGATTCTGTTATATCCGATATGATATTTAATATAGGGTAATATGTTACGAAGGGTCCACCACAATCACCATTTCTTGACCGAACGGTCACGTCCTCTGTGTTCTCTACACCCAACCGAGGGACCCAGTCCTTCTAAAGGACCTCTTCCTTTACCGTTGGGAGAGGTTAATAAGAACGGACCTTTTAGGGTACCTGTCTCCTCGGACCGTCCGATATCGGGTACCCCAGTGTTCTCAGCCTGTGCTGATTCCCCGACTCGTGTGCGTGTCACTGGCATTAAATGAATATATTAGTACTGCGGTACTTTTATGCGACACGAAATCCTCGCACCCGTGTTGGATTGGTCGTCTGGGTTGTCACTGCATTTCCTTGTGGAAGGTTCAAGACTGAACCGGGATGTGCAAAGGGTATGACGTCCGTGACGACCGTGAGATGTGTCATTGTTAAGGAGAGGTTTGAAGTCGAGTAGAGTCCGTGTCTTCGTTTTGTCGGAATCTGGTGACCGTGACCCCTACCTGGGACCTCTCCCCGGCCTTCCTGGTCTCCGTTGTCACCACCTTTCGTACACTGACAGGGGCTCTTTCTCAAATTATAGAGTGGGCTAGGGTGGATGGGTGAGGGAAACCAGTGTTCAGGGACTAAGTGGACATGGTGGTTCGTTCGATGTAAACGAAGGAAACTTATTCTCTACGCCAAAGATGATTCATTATTATTTCTAGACCACCATCCGTTGTCGTAAGCTATCTTTCTCTCTCTTCGTTCCCGCTCTTCCTTCCTTCTCCTCTTTCTTTTCCTTGGATCGAAGTGTCCAAATACTAGACACTGTCCAGTTCCGGTGGTGTGCCGTTCCATTGAATTAAGTTTACAGTGGGGATTATTACACTTTAGACTGGGTTCTTCGCACATACTGTTCCGACTGACTCGGAGAGGGGTTATTTGTAGGTGGTTTAGAGTACAAAGGGACTTCTACTCGCTCAGTAGGACGGAGACTGGTGTAGAGAGGACGTCATAAGAATTTCTGTGGGAGGGGGTTTTGTGTGTGTGTGTGTGTGTGTGCGTGCGTGCGTGTGTACGTGTGTGTGTTTGTGTGTCCAAATTAGTGTCTCCAGTCTTCGTCTCTTCGTCCTCCCTTTTACATCAGAGGTCTCGGGTACGCCGGTGAGAAAGAGTCGGAGGACAGAGTTCTCTGGAGTCCCCGGTCTCGGATGACGACCGGTTTGTCATCATATCCGGACCGTCGTGGAGTGACGTCTCTCAGGCGTCTTGTGTCCGAGGGTCTAGTTTGCGTTCTTTGGTCACAAAGGTAGTCGGGGTGGGGACAGTGTTCCGGTGTCCCTGTTTTCCTGCTTACCGGTCCTTTCCCCGAGACTCGTCCCTACGTCGGTGTACCCCTCTCCCCTTCCTCCGTCTCTTCCAGGACCCCCCTCCTGTCCTACTCCTCGACTCACCACTTTTCGACCCTCTTCTTCCGACCTACTAACATTTCATTAATCGGAGGTTAATTTTATTTATTTATTTATTTGTTTTTCGTCTTCCGACCTACTCCACCACCCGACTCGAAGGTTTGAGTCCGAGGGGGTCGACAGAAGAGGGGTCATTAAGAGATGGAGGAATGGGAAGGGTGGAGTGTTCTTAGTACCACTTTTTCTCTTCGACTCACGACCCTCAGTCCATTTCCTCTTTCTCGTTCGTCCCGCTCTTCTTAAAATAGGAGTGAAGACCTGGGTTTCGAGACAAATGTCCCCCCGTGAGACTACCTTTTCCCTCTACCCCGCTAGCCCGGGTCTGTTCCGGTAGGGAAGAAGGAGAGGTTCCCACCTCCATTTCCTTTGGAGGATTCGGAAGGCTCCCAGTCCTTAGGCCGTTTGGAAGTCACCCCTGACGGAGAGACCCGTTCCGCTTGTTCTTGTGACGACGACAGATTAGGATCCATTTACCTTTTGTTCTCAAGAAACTAAATAAATTTTTGGATTAATCTTCTTTACTGTTCGTAGGAACCGTTCACGACGAGGAGACCCCGCAGATCCTACGTTAGACGTTTAACCATAATCCGTTTTTTCTTCTTACTGTAATAGACCTCCGAAGTAATGACACCGAAGTCCCGGTTGCGTTTCCGAAGTACCGGTGCACACTCCCTCGGAGAGAAAGAGTCTATCTTTCTACCCTGTAAAACCTGTTTAGTTCTCCCACCCATCGACTTCACGGTCGTGTGGGGATAAAACCGAGGAGTCATGTATTCATTCGGAAAGAATGAACCGTCCTAACGGTACCACTACAGTCCTAAAGTGTTCGGACCTGGACCCTCGTCTCTCCGGTGTACAGTCCTGTTCAGACACGGGTCCCTCTCAGAGGCTCGGGAGAGAGAGAGAGTTCTCAGAGGACCTCTCTCTGGAACGAACCACACTGTCCACGGTCGGGAGCGGGACCCGTGGTGACACGTACAACCTCTCAGGTCCGGAAGTACACAGTCCCGCGGTGGACAAACCTGGTGCACAGGAGACCGCTCCCGAGTCATGTCCCCGACCCCGGGAGACTCTTTGTGGGGTAGTGGTGGCAGACTCTATGATTTCTACGGTCTTCGCGGAGTCTTATCTACTTTCGTTTTCCTAGTTCTGGTTCTCCTCCGAACCAGTCCCTAGTCTATTTGACATTGTCTTCATGAGTACGTTACGGCTTTGTGTGTGGTCATGTGGATTTAGACGCCAAGTGACCTTAGCCGCGCCAGACTCCGGACGTACAACGATTTTGTGCCTCGCGATTCGTCCTTCACTTCGTTTCCTTCGAAGACGGGAAGGACCCTCTTCGACCGCTCGGTGAACTCTGTTCCTCCTGGGCTCTGTTTCCAGCAATTGTCCTCTTCCGGGACGTACCGATTTACGATTTACTTGTCGAGCCTGTTACTTTCGACAGTAAATCTCGTCTCCGGCTTAGTCATTTTTCGTGGATTGTCCTTTTTTTTGTGTGTGTGTACGTGTTAAGAAATTGACCCGGAATTTTCTATATATTTATAAACTTTTTAACTTCTGTGACAACGTCCTTCTTCTAGGTCTCAGAGAAATGTGTCATCCGTAGCTACGGAGGATTCTCCTTGACTAGACCGAAGACGCACAGGTCACCCCGGGGCTCGGTCCCCGAGTGTCCACAGGTAAACGTACTCAGTGACCCGTAACGTAAAGCACCACCTCACACCTCCGAAGAGACACACAGCCCCGTCCGTTAGTCCACCTCCAAGGTCTCCACTCCTCACCCTTGCGAACGACACCCAGTGCTCCTTGAGTTTCTCTTTACCGTCTCGTTTTGGTAAGGGCTCTCCGGGTCCCAATTTTTCCTACTCCAATGGTCCTCTACCCCTCTCAGGGGACACAAAGGTGTGACGAGATTAGGTTGTGGTCCTTTGTGACGGACTATGTATCATCCTCGAGTTCTCTACAAGACCTTCCCTCCCTCTCTCCTTACCTCCCCTCTTCTTACCCGAACGTCTTGTCCGGAAAGAGGAGTTGTGTTCGGGGGTCTGATTGGAGTCCGATCTCTTGACCACCGAAACCTTACTACTCTCTTTGGAGGAGGGGGAGGTTCCGTGTCCGTAAGAGTCCCATCCATTGGGACTTTCCTCTCTCTTTCACCCTGCATCTTCACAAACTCCCTGTCTTCTGGAAATATTCAGAATCTCCCTTTTACCCTATCTCCGAAGTACCCCTCCTGTCGACTTGTTTAAAACACTGGTGTTTACCACAGAAACCCCCTCAAAGTCTCTGTAGTCTGTTCTTCCCATAGAACGGTTTCCGACTTTCACTTTCATAATCAACGAATCAGTACAGGTTGAGAAACGTTGGGGTCCCTGACTTCGAGTACTGCCATCGGGTGGTCCTAGGAGACAGGAACCTTAAGAGGTCCGTTCTTATGGACTCACTCATCGGAAGAGGTCCCCTAAGGGAAGAGGTCCCCTAGACGGTCTGAGTCCCTAGTTTGAGTCCAGAGGTGACGTCCGTTTCGTTGGTATGAGATTAAAATTTTCCACTAAAAAATTCATTACTCTCCAGTAGCACTTTTAAGTGCATAATCCGTTGCTCCGGGACTTGACCTTACTATTTCTTACCTCGTCTTCCTTTTCGGCCTTTCGATCTCACTACTCGGTGGCTCTCTCACCCCGGGAGAAAGGTAGGGTACGTCCAGAGGGTTTTCCTCCGGGGTCGGACCCGAGACACGGAGAGTCCTCGTCTGGTCGGGACCTACCGACGTGAGGTTCGGCGACACACACGTCGTCGAGTGATGTACGGGAACAGAGAGCACGGGACAATACCGTCCCTGACGGAGACTTCATGACGTTGTCTTGAGTGACTTACGCGAGAAGTTTGTCATCTCAAACAAGACATGATTCCGTGTGAAATAGACTTCGCGAAACGTACACTTTCACAAATACAAAGGTCTCTGTGGAGGGGACTCCTTGGCGCTATTCGGACATTTAGAGTCCATCCGTCCTGGGTAGGCTCGACTGTGTCTTCCCAGACGAGGTGTCGCCGGGATCTCAGTGTCTGTCATCCTTTTTCACGGTAACAACCCTGTACCTATGTAAAAAGATAAAGGGGTTGTCGGTCACGTAAAATATAAAAAGTACACTTCTCTTTCTTTTGGTTTGAGAATCTCGTCCTTCGGTTTCCCTTCCCTCGACTTATACTTCTTGGTGTACCTTTTTACTCTGATGGTGGACCTTTGGAATGGAGTAGGTCTTTTCGTCGGTTAGTCCCGAGTGCCCTCCTTGTTAAACCCTTCTTGGTTTAATGATCGATCACTCAATTAAGTTTCGATTTCAACTACCGACCAATAGTTGACTTTGGAGTGACACAAAACTGGTAACCTAATCCTAACCTTGTTCAACACCAGTCTTGTCGTGTCCGAGTAAAACCAAAACAAAGAAATTTATCGATAAACCGACACGGTCCAGAATCGATGTCGTTCACCCTAGAGGCTAGAGTCAGCACCGTCCGTCCTAGAAATCAACGCCGTACATCCTAGATCAAGGGACTGGTCCCTCGCTTGGACCCAGGGGACGTCACCCTCACACCTTAGGATCAGTGACCTGGTGGTTCCTTCAGCGATCCAAGTAAAATTCTCCCCTTTTTTCCAGGTACAGGGATAGAGTTATCAAGTAGGAATGTCACTTTGAGGACCACCGAGTCCGTTATTTCTTAGACGGACGTTACGTCCTCTGTGTCCAACCTTGGAACCACGTCGTTCTAAGGGATCTCTTCCTTTACCGTTGGGTGAGGTCATAAGAATGGACCCATTAAAGTACCTGTCTCCTCGGACCACCCGGGTCAGGTACCCCAACGTTTCTCAACCTGTACTGAATCCCTGAGTTGTCACTTTAAAGATGGTTTAGTCAGAGAAATTCTCACTAAATTTTCGCCGAATACGATCTCTTAAAAAAAAAAAAATGAAATAAAATGAAATGTTATGACATAACCAAAACGGTATGTAACTGTACTTAGGTGGTGCCCACATGTACTCAAGGGTTTGTACTTGAGGAGAGGGTGGAGGGTGGGGTATAGTAGAGAGACACGTGGTCGGGGTTCGTAGGACATAGGACGTAGTTTGTATCTGACCGCTAAGCAAAGAATGTACTATCATATGTACAAAGTTACGGTAAGAGGTTTTAGTAGGGTGGGAGAGGGAGAGAGAGTCTCAGGTTTTCAGGCGAGATGTGTAGACACAGAGAAAACGACAGAGCGTATGTCCCAGTAGTAATGGTAAAAAGATTTAAGGTATATATACACAATCATATGACATAACCACAAAAAGAAAGACCGAATGAAGTGAGACATATTAGTCGAGGTCAAAGTAGGTAGAGTAATCTTGACTAACTTTACATAAGAAAAATTACCGACTCATTATGAGGTAACACATATACATGGTGTCGAAAGAATAGGTAAGTAGACGACTACCTGTAGATCCAACAAAGGTACAGGACCGATAATATTTGTCACGACGTTACTTGTAACCCCATGTACACAGAGGAAGATAAAACCAAAGCAACCACACATACGGGTCGTCACCCTAACGACCCAGTATTCCGTCAAGATAAACGTTACAAAAAAAAAACAAACAAACAAAAAATTTACTCTTCTTTTACTATCCATGTCCGAAGACATTATCCGAAATTATTTTTTGACGGTGTACTGAGAATCCTCTTCAGATGCAGAACCTTAAACTAACCCATTGACCATATATGCAGATGATGGAAAACATGTGGATGTATTTTAAGTCCAGGTCAATAGCTCTGTACTTGGTTTGTATCTAACGTCGACAATGAATACTTTTCCTACTACTTACCGGACGATTCAAACATAACCGACCATGTTCAGATTACCTTTGTATGGTTGTGAACCAACGGGGGTCTTGGTCCGACTAATACGAGACCCATGGGGAGTAACTGACCAGGTTCAGACCACAAGGAAGATGGTCGAAACGTATCCCTGAAGACTGATTACTTGGGGTTCTTTAGTGGTTTTCAGGTATTAAGATAAAGGACAAGGACTGAGAGTAAAATGGGTTCCTCTATGGTATAAAGGTACTGCTGATAACAACTGACAGATACGCGAGACAATGAGAGTAGAGAACAAAACGACACATAAAAGAAGACGGACGAACAGAAGCGGAGTAAAGAAGAAATGGTAAACAAAGGAGACACGGAGAGTCGAAACTACAATCGTCCAAGATTGTCACCGACCAGTTATCGAAATTCAAGTAGTACACAATAGAAAGACGAAACCAAGAGTCGACGAAAATACCGACAAGGGACGAGTTACAAACATGAGAGAAGTTTCAATAGAGTCTAGTTTCGACGGTACATAGAACAACATCTGACTTCACGAAGACATGCATGTGTTTTTTACATATATTTCCGTTAATGTTCACATGTCCGTGATTTTTCATCTATGAGTACGTTGATCTTTTGTATTTGTGTACACATGAGTGTTAAAAGGTAGTCAGTCCATACTCGATCTGTATAATGTCTTCAGTATCATCTCTGTTGTCCTTTGCCACAAAGTCACAAGAGAATTAACAGAACAAGATTCCACCACATGACCCGAAGGGACCATCGAGTCTCCAATTTCGTAGACGGACGTTACACCCTCTGGACCCAAGTTAGGGACCCAACCCTTCTAAGGGGACCTCTTCCTTTACCGTTGGGTGAGGTCATAAGACCGGACCTCTTAGGGTACTTGCCTTCTCGGACCACCCGATGTCAGGTACCCCAGTGTTTCCCAGTCTGTGCTGACTCGTTGAAGTGAAAGTTCCATCACATAGTTCCCGTTTCGTCCCTAGACTTCGAATTGTATTTGATCCTTTGTGGTTGGTGTCAAACGGAAAATTATAGACGGTCGGACTATCGTGATATATACGGTAGAATGAACGTCGTACTAAGGATTATGTAAGCGTAATAGTCAAATGAGGCACCTTTAAGTACGTTAACAAAAAAAACAACAACAAAAAAGATTTCAAGTGTCGTGCTCTAGAGATTTGTTATTAGATCTCTGTAAATGAAATTAGGTCTTCTAACGTAGATGAATTTTTCGGTACAGTTTGACACCATTTAATAGATAGGGTAAGTGACAGTAAAGGTTGTAGGGTTCGGACCTTTTGGGGTACCCGTTTCCTCGGACCATCCGACGTCAGGTACCCCAGCGCTTCTCAGCCTGTACTGACTCGCTGAAGTGAAAGTGAAAAGTGAAAGGACGTAACCTCTTCCTTTACCGTTGGGTGAGGTCACAAGAACGGACCTCTTAGGGTCCCTGCCCCCTCGGACCACCCGACGGCAGATACCCCAGCGTGTCTCAGCCTGTGCTGACTTCGCTGAATCGTCGTCGTCGTCGTTCGACGACTCCTGTATTACTTCTGTCAGAAAAGTCAGTTAGACTGGGTCTTCTGGTGGTAAAGGTAAAGTCAAGTGGGTTTTGACATAGAGGTTAACCGGTACACCAAAAGGAAGTATATGTATGTTGATGGTGATGATAAAAAGTTATTCCTATGGTAATAGTGTTCTCATAAATGGTCTTCCGACCGCCACACTATATGTGTGGTTCATAGACTCTCTATGGCGAGTCGAGTCGGTGTGTTACACCCATGGTAAATGGACGGAATGTCTATTCGTCGACTCTGGGTCACTCTGACTCGTTGAACGGGTTCTCTGTGACCGGTCCTCACCTTGAATACAGAAAGACTGAGTTTTGGTATAGGAAGATAATGTAGAATGATGAATGAAAAGTAAAATGATCACTACCTAATCCCCTTGTTCTGATTACTTCGGTCCTTAGGCAATATGAACTGTACTAACGGAATCTACTAGACAGGAGTACTCTTAGGGTTCCTCTACTAATTACTGTTGGATGGTACTGGGGGACACGGTGCTTACCAGTTATCGTCAGAGACAGAAGGTCCTCTTAGTTTATTCTTCCCGTGTTGTGTCCGTTTTGAACTGAATTTTGGGACGTTATGGACATCATCACTCACACCGTAGAGGGGTACTTCTCGGAATTTTTATTCCGTCTTTAAGTTCGTAGAACCTAAGATTCATATTGCTATGAATTTGTCGTCCCGACTAGACCCCTATCCACAGACACACACAGAAGGTTGTTAGAGTAGTAACTTGGGTAAGTAAGTAAGGCACTTTTCCCCATCCTATTATTAGTGAGTCACGATGTACAAGAGTCACGACTCCTAGGTCCGTCTCAGGGTACGATTTACTTCGAGTACGAAATTACCTCCTGTGTCTGTATGCATTCTTCACTACGACAATATTTCTGATCTTTCACTACTCACGACACTTTCTAGATCTCTGCCCTCTTTCCCGAGTCGACCCGACCAACAAAGTGGGAGAAAATAAGTCACGTTCTCTCCTCTACTACTACACCGGGACTTCAATTATGGACCTATGGGTCCCATGGGTCCGTGACGGACAACCCAAAGTCAAAGACTGTTGGGGGACTTCGGTGAAAG
This sequence comes from Capra ibex, assembly GCA_006410555.1. Classification (NCBI taxonomy): domain Eukaryota; kingdom Metazoa; phylum Chordata; class Mammalia; order Artiodactyla; family Bovidae; genus Capra; species Capra ibex. Next base: position 12,446,094 of record SJYO01052474.1, on the reverse strand, counting down.
TGAACTCCTCATTGCTAGTTTCGTTGGTCAAAAATGACTCGTGTACATTGACCGACACAGTAAGTAACGACGTATACGAAATAGAGTGACTATCAAGTACCGTTGGGATTCGCCATCCATAATAGGTGTGAAATTACACCATATAGATCCGGAGTCTGTACTTTGACTCCGGATTTCTCCAATTTTGTTACTTCCTGTTGTGTGTTGATCTTTTGGGGTTTCTGATCTAAACTTCGGCCTAGTGAACTGAGGTTTCGGACGAATAGAAGAGTTTGTTTCTGGAGTCTCGGTTGAAACGGTTAAGGAACGTAGAAATTTTGTAGTGGAAGACGTTAGACATAGACAGACCGTATACTCCATCCTTTTTGTTTTGGTTTTTTTAGAGGATTTTATGTCAGTTACAGTGGAACCCCGGTCATCATCAAGACCCATTGACGATTACACTTTTTACGAAGTCGGTTCTGACCCCGGAGAGTCTTTGTTCTCCCAACCAATCTCGGGTCACGAGACCCAGGAAGTGTGACTCCCTGTGACTTCCTTCTTTTTCTAAAAGACATGTGGACCCGTAGCGGACCTACTATACGTTTAGGATACGGTTTAGTGTACATTTAATAAAAATAATTCATTGTCTTGGTACGGTTACAGTTCATTCTTGACTTGACCCGGTGTGTCCGAGTATTTGGTGGGGAGTGGTGTGTGTGTGTTTACGTCGAAGTTAGATTTTCATAGTAACGTTTTTGTCTTTTCCCAGGTCCATTCTGAGACACGAAGGTAACGTCCGTCGTACCCAAGCTAGGGACCAGTCCCTTGATTTTATGGTGTACTACGTGTCAGTCAAATCCACGAGTCAGCACGGGTTGAGAAACACTGGGGTACCTGACGTCGTGAGGTCTGGAGGGACAGGTAGTGGTTGAGGACCTCGAATGAGTTTGAGTAAAGGTAACTCAGCCATTACGGTGGGTTGGTAGAGTAGGAGACAGTAGGGGAAGAGGAGGGCGGAAGTTAAGAAGGGTCGTAGTCCCCGAAAAGGTTACTCAGTCGAGAAGTGTAGTCCACCGGTTTCATAATGTCGAAATCGAAGTCATAGTCAGGAAGGTCACTTATAAGTCCTGACTAGAGGAAATCCTACCTGAACAACCTAGAGGAACTCAGGTTCCCTGAGAGTTCTCAGAAGAAGTTGTGGTGTCAAGTTTTCGTAGTTAAGAAGCCGTGAGTCGAAAGAAATGTCAAGTTAAGACCGTAGGTATGTACTGATGTCCTTTTTGGTAACGAAACTGATCCACCTGGAAACAACCGTTTCATTACAGAGACGAAAAATTATACGACAGATCCAACCAGTATCGAAAAGAAGGTTCCTCATTCGCAGAAAATTAAAGTACCGACGTCATTGGTAGACGTCACTAAAACACACACCGGTTTTTTGTTTTTATTTCATAATGACGTCTTGTCTACTGATGATAAGAGTCTCCGAGTTTGAGATTTTTATTCTACCTGTGTGTGTGTGTTTGTGTGTGTGTACCGAATTACCTTCCAATTTTGTTTGTGTTTTCTTAATGTATTTCTATGTATTTTCAATACTTACTTCGGGGTCCCATCACTAATTCATAGACTCAAAAGAAAGGAAATGTACCCTCATTTGACGGGGTTACTGGTGGGGTTTCCCAACGATAATGACTGGTTATAACTGTTCTCCTTTTGACATGACGCACCCATAAAGAGTTTATCAAAAGATGACTTATGACTCTAGGATGTTCTACTACTGTCCACAAGACACCCCTTTTATTGCTCAAAAGTTGTTAGTAGGGTAGGGGGCTCGTTTGTATATCCTTTAGGAGGTGTGGTGTCGGGAAGAAACTTCTTCCTTTACCGTTGGGGGAGATCATAAGAACGGATCTTTTGGGATACGTGTCTCCTCGTACCGCTCGATATCAGGTACCCCAGTGTTTTCTCAACCTGTGTTAAATCACTGATTTGTTCACGGGAAGAATCTCAAAGTCTCATTTATAAACTAACAATTTCCACAAATTCGAATAAACTAATGTTCCAAGAAAAAAAATTAGTGTTCCGAGAAAATTCCTTACTATAGGGTATAACGAAAATATCCTCAAGTCACGAGAGATCTTGTAAAATTAAAAAAAATTCGTGTGACTTGTTTATCTGTTACCACGACGACTACGGTCCAGTCGATCCTCTCACTGTCTTGGGACATCGTAGGACCCAAGGTATAGAATAGTGAGAGAGATCACGTATTTCACCTGCCCCAGACATAATATGCGAGTCCATATGTCTATTGTGAGATACACTTTATTAGTGTCACTATTACTATCAACATTGTTGTTGTTACTGATTGAAAATGATTCCTGGACGATGTACGACCAGAGTCAAGACACACACGTGGACCGACTGGAGCACCTTTAACGGCTAGTAGGCCGGTCTGTGTATACCCGTTGTGGGGAACGTGGGTGCCCTTGTGGGACGGGAGAAGGAGGTAAGTGTAGGGGACTGAGTCCCCAGTTTTCGTCTCTCAGGCAGACTCGTTTACGAAAAAGTCTTAATAAGACCAACTACCGAGACAAGAGAGACTCAGTAGACGTAAGTACTCGAGGGGTCGTAGGAGTACCACCCTCCGCAGAGACCGTCTCTCGCCGCCGGAGTCTCCGAGGTGCCTCTACCGTAGAAACGTGGTCGTGGGTTTGTCGAACGTTCCGACCGAACCCGAGGACTCGAAGCGACGGTGTGAGGGTCGAGAGAGAGAGACACTCGGGCGTGGGCGGGTCGGTCCGGTGGTAGACCTCCATGTCTCGTAGTCAGACGACACAACCTACTGGTCTCCGCCGTTCGTCCGTCAGGGTCACGTCAGACTTCGAGGGCAGGTAACACCCACGAGACCCCACAGGTGGGGGGTCTGGGCTTACGTGTCTACCAGTCTCCAGCAGTCGGTGGACACGACCCCTGGTCGAGAGAGAAGAGCGAGGGTCGTGTGTCTACGTGTGTTTGGTCGTAGACGTATATGACGACAGGCCATGGGCGTAGAAGGTCTTTACTTTGTCTGTCCTGACAGTGGTCGAAAAAAGGAAAAATTTCGTTTTTCGACTTTCAAAGGAAGTTTATCCTGTCTCTCGATGACGGGAGCATAAGAACCTTAGAAGGGTTGGGTCCCTAGTTTGGGTCCAGAGGGTGTAACGTCCACCTAAACCATGAGAGACTCGGTGGTCCCTTCAGGGGCAAGAAGAATGTTCAAAGAAAGTTTTTGGGTCCCTGCATCGGTCGTAGGAACACTCGTCTACGGCACCACGGGTTACTGTTCCTACTCCGAAGACTGGTTCTTCTTCTATACCGGACCCTCTATATCAGGTCTTCCTCAATGAAACCAAATATCGTCAGTTAACCAAGGTGGGTGCTGGACCCCTCTGATACGCATGATGGTGCCGTCGTTTTCCTGTCCCTTTCATACTCTGGGAGTGACAGCCCCGATCCGTCTAGGAGGACTTCCCTTTCATACTCTGGGAGTGACAACCCTGATCCGTCTAGGAGGACTTCCCTTTCACACTCGGGGAGTGACAGCCCCGATCCGTCTTAGGAGGACTTGTCTTCCGGTACGACTTTGGTTTCAGGTTGGTTTCATGACTAATCGAGTAAGTTGATTACTATAACTTCATGTTAGTCCCTGTCCTCTGTTTCTTCCTCCTCCAATTGGAAATAGTTGATTAAATTAGGAGGGTGGTTAAGGCTCTTCGTCTACATTGGTAGTGACAAAATGTCCCTCTGGACTCTACGTCTCGTCGTCCTGTCTCGGTCCTGAAGATAGGTCTCGATGAACAGAGACGTAGGCTCACCGAGGAGAGAGGGGTGAGGGGGAGGAGGGGTAGAGTGGACCGGAGGAATTACGTTAAGGAAGTAAAGGATTTTGATATAAACGAATCACGGTTTGTCATAGTTCCAGTCCACAGTGTCCACCCCAACCGGTGAAAACGGGTTACGTTTGGTGGTTTGTGTGGTTGTTTTGTTATGGTTTTCGTCTTGTCATGGGTAATCGGATGGGTGGTTTTCTTCCGTTGTGTTCGTGCGAATTTTTATCTCTTCGATATAGACCATTGTCGTGAGACTTCAGACAGTCGAGGAAAAGGGAGAATGGGGTGGATGCGTCAGAGGGAGTGGAAAGATGGAAAAGAAAAGGGTATCAAGAACCGAAGACCGTGGATAGACAGACAGACGAGTACAAAGGTCTTTCGGTGTATGGACAGTTGACTCTAGGAGGTCGTTCGGGCTAAATTTACATGGACACGCTCCCGTAGACTCTCGGTGTACGTCCGTGGACACACCGGTCCATTCCATTAAGTGAAATTGTCTTACTTATGACGGAAATGAAGGATCCCGACGGGATCGGTTCATGGTATGGGACTCCTTGACTTTCGTTGTCTTTACACTTAAGAGCGTGTCGGACTGAGGCTCCACAATTGTCCCAACCGTGGGAAGACTCCAACTTAGACAGGTCTGGAGAGAGGATCGAAGACCATTATCCACGTCCGGAACCGAACACCGAGACAGTGGGGTCAGAGACGGACGTGGTCCTGCACCGAGAGAAGGGACAGATGGGGACACACGGGAGAGGAGAAAACATTCCTACGAACAGTTTTACCTACTGCAGGGTGGGATGACGTCACACTGGAGTAGAATTAATATAGACGTCGTTAGGATAAAGACTTATTCAGTATAGACCCCCAGTACCCCCACTCCTGGAGTCGTATAAACCCCCCATGTGTTAACTGGGGTATTGTCGATGACATGCGGTCTGTACCCAAGGTCCGGTGAAGTCAACCAGGACTATGAGATACTTCATATAGTCACCGAGGGATGGGTGACACACACTGTCTTGTATTGTGGTCGACATCTCAAACAAAAATTTTATGAGTACAGACCAGGGTGAGAGGTCTCTAGGACTACACCGTCCCTTGGTTGGTAAAATGTTTCATTTTAATTCTTTATTTCAAAGTTTTCCTCACTGTTACGAATAGGTCCTTATTCTTAGTAACCCCAGGTAGAATTGTTATGTTATTTAGTCCTTTACCCTCGTTTTTCCTTCACTTTGCGATACAGGTTTTAAGTGAGTCATGGACCTACTTTGTTTTCCAAAAGGTTGGATCCAGTCAAAGTGACTCTTAGGGGTAGGAAAGGTGATAGGTTCACACTGGTGCCAACAGACGGGGAGATGTGTCACTATGTCATTCATAAAAATCCACATTTTTATTCACACGTGTAGATACAGGAGACACCTAAGAATCACTTCCGCACTCACAGAAACCCTACTCCATACATAAACCGACTTGTAGAAACATATAGGCTAGTCGGTGTGTGGTCTTACTGAAGATCTCTCACAGGGCTGATTCAGTACTGCAACAGTGAATGTTAATTGACAGTGGACAGTGAGAGTTGCGTCAGACTTCAAAGATCATGTCCCATGAGTATAGTATTTATAAACATCTTGTTTACTTATTTCTTTGTAGGTAAATTCCTTTATAGTACTTTATTTTCACCAGGAACGACCTTAAAAAAAAAAAAAAAAAATCAAAAAGTGGAATAGTAGTACTACCCTTTAGTACTAGGAAGACGAGGTTAAAGTAATGAAGACGTAGGAAAAGAAGAGAGGTCTACTCTTTTTCTTCGGTAATGATCGAACCCCTGACAACGACTAAACCCTTGTTGAAAGTAGGGTAATTTATAGATGAGTGTCTGTAAGATGTCATAATTTACAACAGTGACCTCCTTTATGCTTTCCTTCTTCAAATTTCCATTGACCCAAGTCGGGACTCTAAGACCTCGTTTACGAGGCTGCTGTCAGAAGTACAGGATCTAGTAGAGACGGAGTGAACGTTACAGGAGGTCGTAGTCGGGGGGTCCAGGTAGGTACGTGCCGTCCTCCTCCAGGCTTAAACGTCCTACCGAAACCAAAATTTATTTAATACCGTGGCAGGGGTATTCGACCCCACTGTCCAAGTGCCGTCAGTCAAAGTGTGAGTTCAGGCAGGACGAAATCTGTTATCCCGGTCCGAGGTAGTCGTGTGTCGGTAAAAAATGTTGTACGTGAGACTCAAAGTCACCTCTTTTGTGTCTGTCTGTGGGGGTGGGTAGGACTAAAGGTAAGAATGGATTGTGTACGGGAAACGACACAAGTACCACAGAGCACTGACAGAGGACGGAGTATGTTTCGTAGAAGGACGGAAACTCAGACGGGTACAAGGAGGGGGACGGACTTTTCAAGAGGAAGGGGTGGGATGAATGCATTCAGATTGGGTAGAAAGTTATGACGGAAGTTCGGGGTAAAGGTACTTCGGAGGAGACAGATGAGTCGGGTGTGACTAAGGAGGAAAGAGAATTGAAGGTGGGCACTGTAAACGAAACGATTTAATCCCATACCTCACTTTTCGTGGAGAAGTCACTACCTAAGTGAGGAGGAGGTACGAGACGGACCTGAAACAAATATTCGGACGTGCATCGTGGACCAATACCATTAGACTATGATTTGGGTTGTCCAACCGAAGGAAGTTTCCACCAAGAAATTTTCTTTACTCTTATGTATTAAACGAATGTGTACGAAAATAAAAAAAAGGAAAGTTTTGACAACGAGTTAAGATTCTCTCGATGTTTATCTTATAAATTTGACCTCGGAGAGAACCTCTAAAGGAACGGATTTGGGAATAGGTTTCGTCTCCATGTGGGGTGACATCGTAGGAACTTTCTACCGGTGATTGAATGAGTATTTGTGGGAGAAACTCGGGTAGAGAGGTTCGTGGACACGAGAACGACCAACAGGATCGAGACTAATAATTTCAAGAAGGAAGTCAAGTCAAGTCAGCGAGTCAGTACAGGTTGAGAAACGCTGGGGTACTTAGCGTCGTGTGGTCCGGAGGGACAGGTAGTGGTTGAGGGTCTCAAGTGAGTCTGAGTGCAGGTAGCTCAGTCACTACGGTAGGTCGGTAGAGTAAGAGCCAGCAGGGGAAGAGGAGGACGGGGGTTAGGGAGGGTGGTAGTCTCAGAAAAGGTTACTCAGTCAAGAAGAGTACTCCACCAGTTTCATGACCTCGAAGTCGAAATCGTAGTCAGGAAGGTTTCTTTAGGGTCCCGACTGGAGGAAGTCTTACTTGACCAACCTAGAGGAACGTCAGGCACCCTGAGAGTTCTCAGAAGAGATTGTGGTGTGAAGTTTTCGTAGTTAAAAACCCGCGAGTCGGAAGAAGTGTCAGGTTGAGAGTGTAGGTATGTACTGGTGACCTTTTTGGTGTGGGAACTGATCTGTCTGGAATCAGTCGTTTCATTGCAGAGACGAAAACTTATACGATAGATCCAACCAGTATTGAAAAGAAGGTTCCTCATTCACAGAAAATTAACGTACCGACGTCAGTGGTAGACGTGACTAAAACCTCGGGTTCTTTTATCAGACTGTGACAAAGGTGACAAAGGGGTAGATAAAGGGTACTTCACTACCCTGGTCTACGGTACTAGAAGTAAAAGACTTACAACTCGAAATTTCGGTTGAAAAAGTGAGAGGGGAAAGTGAAAGTAGTTCTCCGAAAAATCAAGGAGAAGTGAAAGACGGAATTCCACAACAGTAGACGTATAGACTCTAATAACTATAAAGGGGGCCGTTAGAACTAAGGTCGAACACTAAGAAGGTCGGGTCGTAAAGAGTACTACATGAGACGTATTTTCAATTTATTCGTCCCACTGTTATATGTCGGAACTACATGAGGAAAAGGATAAACCTTGGTCAGACAACACGGTACAGGTCAAGATTGACAACGAAGGACTAGACGTATGTCCAAAGAGTCCTCCGTCCAGACCACCAGACCATAAGGGTAGAGAAAGTCTTAAAAGGTGTCAAATAACACTAGGTGTGTCAGTTTCCGAAACCGTATCAGTTATTTCGTCTTTATCTACAAAAAGACCTTGAGAGAGCGAAAAAGATACTAGGTCGCCTACAACCGTTAAACTAGAGACCAAGGAAACGGAAAAGATTTTGGTCGAACTTGTAGTCCTTCAAGTGCCAAGTGCATAACGACTTCGGACCGAACCTATTAAAACTCGTAATGAAATGATCGTACACTTTACTTACGTTAACACGCCATCAAACTCGTAAGAAACCGTAACGGAAAGAAACCCTAACCTTACTTTTGACTGGAAAAGGTCAGGACACCGG